>PVLD010012182.1:0-61616 GCA_004027595.1 Dinomys branickii | reverse complement strand
ACACCGCTTGTTGCTGCTTTACATATTGTTATCTTCGAAGTGTGTGTTCAGGCTAACACATACAGATATACACTATTAATCTAATATCCTGTCTTCGATTATTGCTTAGCATTAAGTGATATAATACAATAGTAGAACCATGTTAGCCCTCCTGCACATATGTATATTCATATATATTCCTCTATACATACATACATACCTGCTTTCTTTTTATTGTGTTTCTTGTGGTTTTTTTTTTTTCATCTCCTGTCATCCCCTCTCATAACTCTGCTGGCTCCACAGGCCACAGCACTTAAGCATGCTTTATTAGTCTGTGAGTCGTATTTTGGAAAAAGTTCCATTTGCTGCCCAGATGAATGAGTATTCTGTTTTTGTTGGATGGAACATGCTGTAGATATGTTTGAAATTCATTTGTTTGAAGGTATTGTTCAACCAGATAAGTCTTTTTGGCATTTTATCTAGTAGATCAATGCACAGAATTAAAGTCCACCACTGCAGTTTTGTTACAGTTTATGCAGTCTTTCACGTCCAGTAGCATTTGTTTTATAAAGCTGAGTGTGTCACTATTCTGTGCATATATATTCTTATCTCTTTCTTTTGGATTATTCCCTTTACCAACATGTAATTTATCTTTGTTGTCTCTTCAGATCAGTTTTGCTTGAAATTCACTTTTTCTGAAAACAGGATAGCTATTCCTTCGTATTTTGGAAATTTTATTACATGATATATTGTTTTCCACTTTAATTTTGATTTTTCACATTGCCCCATCCTCTTTTATTGTTCTAGAATTTGCTTCATTTATTTATAAGACTGTATAATAATAGAGTTTTAGTCAATGAAAACAAAGTTTTGAGTTAGCTGTGTTTCTTGTATGCAGAATGCCACTGAGTTTTGTTTCTTAATCCAATCTATCAGTTTGTATTTTGTTGATTGAGGAGTTGACGCCATTTATATTGAGAGTTATTACTAAAAGTATATCATATCATTGTCATATTTCTGTCCTTGCATTATGTTATTGCTGTTGGGTCATTTGTCTCCTTCTGCTTAAGTATTCTTCCTACCTGATGTATACATACATTCCTTTAAAGGTTTTGGAATCACTGGCTGCATTGTCTATTTCTGTGATAGCTTGAGGACATTTTGGAACGCTGGTTTGGTGCTCATGAATTTCTTCAGATGCTCTTTGACCTGGAAAATCTTTATTTCTCCATCATTTTTCAAATCAATTTTACTTGTGAAAGTATTGGTCCAGGTTGGAAGTTATTTTTTTCCTTGAAACATTTCTCTCCAAATTCCTCCGGCCTTTAAAGTGAGCTGAGAAATCCATTGTAATTCTAATGGATTTGCCTTCATGATTTGCTGCTGTTATCTGTCAGCTTGAAAGGTTCTGTTCTTGTAGACTTGCAGGATTTTAGCGAGGATGTGTTGTGGAGAAGAGTGTTTTGACTGTGGTTATCTAGGATTCTATATGCCTTGCCTCTTTGTGTGTTAAATTCTTTCCCCCTATTTAGAAAGTTTTCTGTAAACAGGATTTTTTATGCCATTTATGCCATCTTCTACTTCCAGTTAATCTTAGGTTTCATCTTCTTCACATCATCTAGCAGTTATTGAAGCAATTTCCACAATATTTTATTTTCTGAATTTCTATGTTGTACCCTTTCACAGACACTGTTAACCTGGTCATCCATGTTTTGTATCATTTTGTTTAGCTCAACTAGGTTTTTATTAATGTTTTTTAAAGTTCACTGATCATTGTACTTATTAAGTCCATGATCTGTTTAGTTATATCATATTGGAGCATGCCAAGAAAATTCTTGCTCAGTTTTTTATTACCTTTTTAATCACTTTGTATAATTCAATTGTTTCCTTTTTGTCTGTCCTCCATCGGTGCTCTATTTGGGGGATCAGCCTTTGAGGACCTGGGGGGATTTGGAGGCATTTTGCTGCCTTGTTTTCTCATGTTTCAGTTAGATTGTTCGGCTGAAATTCTATAGCTTTGTCTCCAAGTCCATTGATCTATTATTATAATTGGACTCTTTCTCTTGCCCTACCCTCCCCTCTTCTGCCATCTCTTTGCCCATTTCCCTTTTGCAAAGGACTTATCTTCCTATTATGTTTCATTTTGCTCTGTCTTTGTACTTCGGTTTTCTCATGTAAAAGAAACCATGCAATGCTTAAGCTTGTGTGTGTGAATTACCTCACTCAGCATTGTGGTCTCAAGCTGCGTCCCATTTTCCTACAAATGACTCCAGTGTACCCTTATTATGATACAGTCTTCATAATTTCTTTCTCTGTCTCATAACAAAGGTAGAAAATGGGTCTCTACTTCACTGGTAGTACTGCACTGTGTGTAAATATCACACTTCATATGTCCACTCATCTGCTGATGGACGCAGACTACACTTCTAGGACTCAGCTATTAGAAGTTGTGCTGCAGTAAACGCGGGTACACGTGTATCCCAGTAAAGGTACCTTTAACATTCAAAGGCTCAAGATTTTAGGTAACAAAATGCAAACATGAAAGTGTTAAATAACTGTGACCCATTTTCTCCCTGAAATTTTAGTGTGAAATTTTTCTTGAATGATACAAACTACACTCCCAGATATCATGAGCTTCCTGTTGCTTTAATACATTTTCCATGGACTCAAATGATTCTGCAGTCTTCCTTCTCTCAATAGCACCATAATAATTATAAATTGTAGGGCTAGATTCATCAAGTTCTACTAGCTACTTAATAGTTCACAGGAGACTGAAAATGAAATTTATAACATGTTAATCAATATCCATTAGTGTGTATCACTGTAAGAGTTCTGCTCATCATTCTGTTTGGTTTTGTTTAATTCTTTACTGTTAATGAATAGTTTCTAGACAAATAAGTGTTATGGGCTCTGACTGATGTAACTACAGACAGACTGTGCATCTCTGGAGAGAGCCAGATGTTCAGCTTAAGACCCCAGAGACTTTCTGCAATGATTACTAACTTCAGACAAAAAGATTCCTGTCTTAATTCCTCAAGACATCTACAAGTAACTATATTTTCAAAACTCTTTTAGAAACATATTTTAAAAGTCCTAGAAAAAATTTTTAAAAAATGAATACCAGTCCAGGACATTTTTCTTGAGTGCTAAGAAAGGAAGCACCATCCCTCAGAAGTAACCCAGCCTGGGCTACAAAACCCAAGGTGATTTAATAAGAATTAAAATGCAGGCCATCCACAGAGAAAGGAGAATGTGTTTCCTATTTCTCACGTGGTCTGAATGAGTGATTTTTCAAATATAGTGTAAGAGACAAAAGTATTCATATCAACTGGGAAATTTCTCCATATGACAATTATTCATATATACTCTATCTTGAATCAGAATCTTTGGAAATAGGGCAATAAAGGTTTTAACAGGTGCCACCATTCAGATCTATGATTCTCAACCTGTTGTCTGGCCACTGGCCACGTAGGTGTCCTCTAGCAACAGAATTTGAGCTCTTTTTTCTCCATTTCTACTTTTTAGCAAGCTCTCCAGGTGATCTGTTTGTGCATCACAGTTTGAGAAATTACCCTGCAAATGTGGCAAAAGCAGGAGATAACCATGTCCATGATTTCAGTCTGTGTGACCAGGTAATATTACTAAGGATGCTAAGAATATAAGTTGATAAGTTGTTCACATGAAGCCTCTACCTAAGACAAATCTCTACCAACTACTAGTCATTCATTTATTCTATAAGTATGATATTGTTCTTCTACTCTGCACCAGGATAACTCTAAATGTTGAGGGTCAATGTACAAGACAATAAAAGACAGCATTCTTTCTACAAAGGAATTAACATTTAAGTAAGAGTAGAGACCCATTTTATATCTTTGTTATGAGACAGAGAAAGAAATTAGAAAGACTACTGTCATCAATATAGCTTAATAAATATGGATATATGGTATCTGGAGTTTATCATCTATGGCATTAAGTGTTCTCTAAAATATATACATAT
Source organism: Dinomys branickii (assembly GCA_004027595.1). Taxonomy (NCBI): domain Eukaryota; kingdom Metazoa; phylum Chordata; class Mammalia; order Rodentia; family Dinomyidae; genus Dinomys; species Dinomys branickii. Next base: position 57,640 of record PVLD010012182.1, on the reverse strand, counting down.
TTTATGCTGTGGATCAGATTCATAACCTTATTCTCTGATCTGCATCATAGGTGTTTGCCAGCTATTATGGAGGATGTTGAGCGTTTCCACCAGAAGGAAGAACAAGAATTATTTTGTTGATTACTACCTTACTAAAAGATTAAGGAGTGTCTTATGGATGCATGGTTCAAAAAAATCTACTCAGGAAAATTTAATTCCAATATGATCTAAATGAAATCTATGGCATTATAGATGTAATGTTGCCAGAGTCCGCATGAGAGTATTCACAGCAATACTTTATACATGGTCAATTGAATATGCAAAAACTAATTTATTAACCTTGCAAGAAGGGCAGAAGTACTCTAAAATAGTGGGGCCTGTCAGTAAACTAATTTGGAGAATGCTTTTTGTAAACCCCGGCATTGTGCTGGTCACTTCTAATATACATTGATAGAAGCTGGGGCAATTCTGAAATAGATGTTTCTCAAAATCATGTACAGCTTGGTGATTCTTTTTTAAAATTTTTCAATAAAAGGAAACTACATAACAAAATTTATCATAAACACCATCCTTAAATCTACCTTTCCGTGGCTTTATATGTGTTTATGTTTTGGTGCAGCTTTACTACCACCCAATTTGAGGTGTTTTTTTTCAATCTTCTGAAATTCAAACTTTGAACACATTAAATAACACCTTACTCCTATGTATATATTCTTTGGAGAAATGCTTAGTCAGTTTCTTGTTTCTTTTTTAACTAGACTACTTATCATATTTAAATTGTACATTTCTAAATATATGCTGGAAATTAACTTCATCATTAGAGATATTTCTGTGAATATTTTTTCCCATTTTGCATATCGACTTTATCCTCTCTTAGAATGTCATTGAATGGACAAATGTTTCAAATTTGGTACAGCACAATTTAATCTCTGTATGTATTGTTTGCTACACTTCTGTTATCAGATCTAAAAATTATTTCTAATCCAATATCGTGAAAGTTTTGTCTATTTTTGTATAATTTTAATTCATTTGCTCATGTCTTTGACCAATTTTGAATGAATATATATAGATATGTCCAATTTCCCTTTTTTTTCTTATGGATGTCCTGTTTTCCCAGTCCATTGGTTGAAAACAATCTCCTATCTCCATTGAATAACCATAGTACTTCCACCAAAATTGTTTGACTATTTATAGAAGGGTTTCTGTCTGGAAACTTTATACTGCATGTCTACTATATTTCATTGCAAATGACATGGTCTTGTATGTGGCAATCCCTAAAGATTTCACAAATAATTGTTTACAAATTAAATGAATTTAGCAAAGGTATAAGACAAAAAGACAACACAAAAAAGTAATTCATATTTATATAAACTAAGAATCATCCAGAAAGAAAATTAAGAACACAACCCCACTTGCAGGGGTACTTTCAGAAATAAGAAAATATGTAGAAATAATATTAATGAAGGTATGATGTATGACATATTGACAATTATAAAACATTCTTGAAAGAAATAAAGCCAATATTAATAAATGGAAAGACTTTCCATCTTTCTGGATTGAAAGATTTAATATTGTAAAGATGTCAACAGTGCCTAAAACAACCAACAGGTTTATACAATCCCTATCAAATTTCCAATAATGACTTTTGCAGAAGTAAAACTGTCCATCATAAAATTCGTACGTACCCCATGGAACACCAAATAACCAAATAAATCTAGAAAAGAGAACAGAGTTCGACATCTCACCCTCCCTGATTTTAACACATACTTAAGGCGTAAGTAAATAATAAGTGAGAATGGCATACTTACTTAATTAAGCTTATGCCTGCATATTTTCCTACCCCTGAAAGTGACGCTGAGTGGGTTTGTGTTCTTCATTTTCATTCTGGATTATTTTTTGTTAGTGTATATAAATACGAATGACCCTTCTATGTTGAATTTGTGTCTTAGAGCATTGGTAAATTCCTTTAACTTTTCTAACATTTATTTGTGGAATCTTTAGGGGCTGACACACAAGCTCATGTCATTTGTGAATAAATATAATTTTACTTTTTCTATTCCAGTTTATGTGCTTTTAATTACTTTTTCTGCCTAATTTCTCAGGCTAAAGCTTCCACTGGGACTTTGAAAGAAGTGGGAATGTGGGCGTACTTGTCAATTCTCTTGTTTCGTATCTTAGAGATAAAACTGCCACTTTTTCACCAGTGTGTATGATATTGGCTATAAGCTTTTCATATACAGCCTTTACCAAAATGTCGGGGTACTTTCCCTCTATTTCTCATTTCTGAGGAACTGTATCATAAAAAATAGTGAATTGCATCATAAGTATTTTCTTCATCAATTGAGATGTTGTTGTGCTTTTTTCTTCATGCTGTTCATATTGTACATTCATTCACATACGTTGAAACTCACATTCCAAGAAAAAATTCTGCTTGTTCATGGTGTATAGTACTTCCAGTGTGCAACTGAGCTCTGTTTGCCCATGTTATTGAGTATTTTTGCATCAACATTTATAAAGTACATTTGTCTAGTGATTTCTTATAGCGTCTACACAGCTTTGGTATCAAGAAAATACTGGTCGAAAAGAATTAGTTTGGAAGTGTTTTTTTCAAGTTATTGGAAAATGTTGAAGAAAACTGGAGGAAATTCTTCTTTAAATGTTAAAAGTGCTTGTAAATATGTCAACAGTGTCTCAAACAACCAGTAGGTTGTTTCTTCCTAGTCCTGGGATTTTCTTTATTGGAAGGTTTTTGGTTACTGGGAGGCTTTTGATTACTGGCTCATTCCTGTTCCCCATGATGGAAGTAGGTTCTATTTTTCTTTTACTTTCTGTAATTAATTCTTAGGTTGTGTATTTTAAGAATTTGTTAATATAATTAGGTAATTAAATTTATTCTATATATTTGCTCATATTATTGTTATACTTTCATTTCTTTTAAATTGGTTTGTTATCTCTTTTCGTTCCTGGTTTTAATTATGTTAGTCAACATCTTTCCTTGGTTAGTGTAGTTAAAGATTTGCTTATTTTTGTTTATTTGTTTATTTTTCCAAGTGTTGACTCTTGGATTTACTGGTTTTCTTTGTAATTTTTTTAGTCTCCATTTTGTTTATTTCTGCACAGTTCTTTATTTCCTTCTTCCTGCTGGTTTTGTAAGTTTATTCTTCTTTACTTGTTACTTGAAATATAAAATTAGGAGTTGAGATGAGAGAATTTCTCTTTTTCTTGTGTAATTTCTTTATAGATATACATTTCCCTTTTACCACTGCAGTGGTAAATGTTATAAACAATGTTATATAAATGTGTGATGATGAGGTGTTTACATTTTAATTTTTCTTAAGCTGCTCTATTTACTTTGTGACTTCTGATTCAGTAGTGTATTGAATGTGTATTATTTAACTTTCACTTATTTTGGATTTTCTAACTTCATTCTGCTATCAATCATTAGTTTCAACCTTTCATGAGCAGAAAAGATAGCTTACATGATTTCTATCTATAATTTTTTAAAAAAAATTATTGTGCCCTAATGTATGGTTTGTTTTGGAGAATGATTCATGCACATTTGAGAAAACTGTTTACTCTCTTGTCATTGTGGTAAAGTATTCTAGATGCCTGTTTGGTTGATTTGGTATGTAATGTTAAATCCTTTCTTTCCTTATTGATCTTCTGCCTTATTGTTCTTTCCATTATTACAGGGGGAGCATTGAGACTTCCTCTGTTATTAAGACTGTATGTACATTTTTTGTGGCTTTCTATTCTTAGAATTTTTAGTGACATTTGAGAATGGCTGACATATAGAGATATGGACACGAGAAGGCAGAGTTATGAATTTTTATTGTAACTATTTTAAAACTTTGTATGTTTTCCTTCATTTTCTGGCATCTTGACACCCTCATAAATGGTCTCTCCGTGTAGTGTTCCAGAATATAAATGGTTGTTCCTACCATTAGTTCTCCTCCCTGCCCTTTCCTGGCTGTGATCTAATAGCATTCAGAGATACCACTGAAATCTCTGTACTTTCTCCTCTACCCCCCTGGACCCTAATAAAGGAGTTACAGGCTACCTCTCTCCTCAGCTTCCCACCTTCTTGGATAAACAAACTTCTTTGATGTGTCTCTCAGTGAGACCCAGTTTGGCAGACAGAGACTCTGTCTCTCTACGGCCTTGATTATAATATACTATTTTCCTGGCCTCTCTTTTTTCCCTTCTTGTGGTTCAACTAGTGGGCACCACCTAAAAGAACACAGAACAAATTTCCACAACTCAAACTGGTCATAAACCTAAACAAACACATCATTGTGCAGCATGAGTAATTGATTCCTGCGAAATGTGAAGATCTAAAGTAACTATAACAAAGTTGACTATAAAATGTGGACAACTTCACGTTTCATATTTCACCAATTTCTGTTATGTGGGAAGCAAATTCCTAGAGTTATCAGTTCTGAAGATGTCTGCATCTCACTTGACTTCTGTTGGAAAGAGAACTGTAAAGGATTAGTTAGTGTCTGGTAACAGCATTTTAGCAGGCAAACCAGCACCAATGCATGTCCATGTGCTTATGGTCCTTAAACCTATGAGAAAAATAATCATACAATTCATATTTTCCCATAAAATATGCCTTTAAAATGTAGTACATCTTCCATTAGAATTATGTGTGCTGATTTTTTTATAATTAGTGTATTCAAAAAAATGTGTTATAGCAAAAGTTTTACATTAGGAAGTGTTAGGAAAATAAATACTATTTATGATCACACTAGTTACCTTTAAAATAAATATATGCATATTTTAAGAAAAAATGTTATATGATAACACTGAAAAATAGTATTATTATATTTAAGATTTTAAACTCAGGTCAGGCTCCAATATAAATTCTGTCTCAGAAATCTTTAGATGTCTTACATACAAATTAAGAATGATAATATGCATACAGAGGATTATTAGAGTATTAACTTTGTTAATTCAAATAAGTGCTCAGAACAATGACTGCAACCCTGTAATACTCTATCATAAGTCAAATAATGTTGACTTACTGGGGGACTGACGATGACACACACAAAAATTGTGAAATTAGTACGCAGACAATTCTGAGAGACTTCACTTCGTTAAGGAGAGTTTCCAATAGGTACCCAATGGAAAGTACAGATTATACCATGAAAATATATTGCTATTGTGTACTTTCATGGACGTGGTTTTCAGTATAATCTACCACTTATAAGTAAAATTATGAATGAAATACTTGATTTTCCTAACATGAACAGTCTTATATATGTTTAGACATGAGATAATCTATTTACTGTGGCTATCATGAAAGTAAAAGGAGGTAATACATAAAAATGAAGAGATTTTACAGCAAGGGTAAGGCTGGGAGTTCAATAAATACTAAGGAAGTAGTGGAACACAAGAAGGAACCAGAGCAGGAGAAATAGCTGCAGCCATTTGAAATCAACTGAACGGTCTGGAGGCCGCTCCTGAGAGTTGGTGAGGTACAGGCTACATATTCTCCTCTGAGTCTTCGCCACTGATGATGGATGAGCCATTAATAACTTGCGCCCTGGGGTTAGCTACAGTTTCCAAAAGGAATTGTGAAATGCAACCTTGGTGGTGTGATCTAGTACACAAGTTAATTGTATGTGCCAAAATTAAACAAACAGTGCCAATGCTTATATGTGCTAGGCACTTTATCGGTCTTTAACATGAGACCAGATTCTTTACCTTGCAGCGGTCACAGTTTAACAATTTTAATGAAAATTTTAACTCAGTTATTCTGAAGAAATGAGAATTAAAAGTAATCACCTTTAATACCATTCATTGTGTTATCATTTGGGGAAGAAGAAAATATTCTCAAATTCAGTAATCAGTCTCCTTAAAGCCTTCTAAATATATGTTTCACAGTGAAAAGATTTACTTGGATCATATTTTTATTAGTACATCTTGCAATACATAATGCTGACGCTCCCTGTGCAGATTTGGTACATGTGCATAACGCATCTCAGCTCCTCTTTTTAATCGTCTTTCCTTTCTCTTCCTCCCAACTCCCTTCACCTTCCCTTTTGACAAAGATCCATCTCCCTACTTCTTAGTACATAACTTTTACTTTGCTTTTTATTTATAATTTGTGATATTTAAGCTTGTGTGTCTAATTTATTTCACTTATCACTATGGTCTCAGAGGCAGTTATTCTTCTAAAGGTGGCTTAAACTTTTGTTTCCTCATGGCAGAGCAGTATCCATTGTGTTGTAACACATTTCCTCTCCCACTCATCTCTTGCTTGGATTTAAACCATCCTAAGGCACATTAAAAGCACCGACACCAAGTGAAATACATCAGACCCACAGGTGTAAGCATCATATTATCTTGCTAGTGTGAGAAATTGAACAGGAAAATAGGATCTAAAATGTGCAATAGATAATGTGAACTGGGAAAAAAGTGTTCAAAGGACAGACTGCTGTGGGGGAAAGGAGGAAAGGGAAAAAGAAGAAAAGGTACATCTATACAGAAGACAGTTTACACAACTAGCTTCTCTTTGTTCCTTGAAAGGAATGTTTTGTGTTAATATTGTTTAGACAAGATATCATGCCTATATCTTGTACTCTGATAACTACTACGAAGACAACAATGTGCAATGTATGAACTACTGTAACTGTCCTATTAACCTGTTTTGAAAATTGGTTTCATGGTTTGTTTATCTTTTTTCTCTTTAAAATAAACAAGCACATAACCTGAGATAATTTCAAGGCCCAAATTATTATACACTATTATTAAAATGAGTAATCTACAGGTAAAATGGTATTATCCTTAGGACATATGCTCTTTTAATATTTCCTGAAGTAAATTAAATCATAAAAATAGATTTACAAGTGCATTCCTGAGTGAACTGTTGAGCTATTGAAAGAAATTTCATTAAAGATTAAGGGTATCATAATATATTGTGTAAAGATTTGAAAGTAAAATATGTATGCAATGAAATTTGGTATAGGATGTATCTTAAAGCTCTGATTTAATTTCTTGGACAGTAACAATAAACTTAGTAGCTTGTTAAATTTATTTCATCTTTATTCCTTCCCTCTTTCTTCAACAATAGCTCAGAGAACTGTATTGGTGTTAGCCTTTATCTATCAAAATAAAGGCTTCATACTGTCACAATGTCTAGTATTTAATCACTGTAGAATTCATAGAAAGTCTAAGAGATCACTTACATAGAACTTGAGTATTAATACTTCTTGTGTAATCTCTCAAATAACATGAAGCAGTTTGGGAGACAGACATAATCCTAGGTGTATGTGACAGAACTTTATCGTGCTGAGGGCTCTATTCTTCAGTACCAAGTGCTTATTCTGTGGTAGGCACTGAGGTAAATATCATGGGTATACAAATCAAAGAGACAGAATCTTAGCCTTTGTGGATATAACTTTATGTAAGAAAGAGCAACATTTAATTTCAAAATATTCAATATATGATGTATTGGGATAAACATATGGTATCAAAGAAACACAGGCAACACAAGACATCAAAGCGCTCAGAGTTTAGCACTCACGTTCTGGCATTAACCTTCCAGTGAGTCCAGTGACGGATGGACAGATGCTTACAGAATGACAGGGTGTAAATGCAGAAATCCATGTACCAGCCAGAATGATGAGCCATTCCTCTTAAGGGTGTTGGCTCAGTGGAATTATGCCAATGCTCATGACACATATCTAGGAACTTTTTTACTTAAATGTTTAGGGGTCTAAAAACTTGAATTTGAACAGTGCTTGCTTACTATGTGGAAAGAAAGTGGAGAAGCACTATTTCCTCTAGGTGGGATGACCACAATACTTTACATCTCTACTAGACATTCTTGCATTGAAACTACAAATTCCAAATATTTGAAGAGAAAATAAGTAATTCTGTCCTATTCATTTGACCAACATATGGCATCTGTCCTGCTCAATTCGAGTGGCCCCTTGGCAGCCTGTTTGTGTCTGAGCTGTGATATGATGGTCAGCACTATTCACTAAATAAAGTAATTACCAAAAAAAGATACCAAAGAGCACACATCCTAATAATGGGCATCCTGGTCTGGTTATCCAAAGGTGGAGATATTGAAATTAAATCCTAAAAAAAGGAAGAGAAAGAAAGAGAAATAAAATGTGTAGCTTGGTGGTCGGAACCTGTGAATGACAGGAAAAGGCATAAAGTGGACTACCCAGTTCTTTTTTATTTCAAAGGGAATTGAAATTAAAAATGTTGTAATATTTATACTTAGAATTTTTTCACCAACTATTTAGTGTTTTTCTATGGACTGAAGCTGCCACTACCTTTTCTCTCTAATGCTTCACTTAGCTCCTTAACTTCCTGCTCCCATATTATCTAATTGCTGGCTACCTAAAGCATGGTTTGTTGTTCTTCTGAGATACAATGATGATCTCAAACAGAGTCTGACTGGCGGGGCCAAAGATCATCAAACCACAGTGCAGGAATCATAGTGGTATTATCTAACCAGAGGATCAACCCAGGAAGCCTTATTTACTGTCCTACTTGTGCAGCCTGCTTGTGACGTACAAAGGATTTGTTACAATTATTGTCTGAAACTATTCAAAGCAAGCCATTCAATCATCAGAAGCTACATGGTGTTACAGTTTTTGGAGGTCTGATCATGTGTATATTAGTCAGAGTGCCAGCAGGAAACAGATGGCACATTCAAATTAGGATAACTCTAGGGAGTTTAATAAAAGGACTATTTACAGAGATATGGCAGGGAGAGCTCTGGGCCTGTCTGCACCGCTGACGTGGTGAGTGGACAGAGCAGTTATGAAAATTCTTGAAAGGAGTCAGGTGGAGACAGGGAGAGAAACTTTGACCTTTCATTAAGGGACACGGCCAGGCCAAGGAGAAATGACAGAGGTAGGAGAATAAATACTTTGATCTCTCCCCCCCCCGCATCTCTTCCTCTATCTCTCTCTCCTTTCCTCCCTCTCTTTCCCTAACCCCTTTCTCTCCCCACTCACCTCCCCTTTCTTCCTTTCCCTTTCCATGTATAGTCTAGTGGAAAACGGCAAGGGAGCTACAACAGTCACCTCTGGGAGGCGCAGAACAAACCGTATAACCAGAAAGAATGATCTGGATCGTGTGTGGCAGCTGTGGAAACTATCTATCCCGGTGTAATTCATGACTCTAAAAGAAAACAAGTCATACTCCTCCACCTAGTTCTACCCACTCTCACATTGCCTTTTGTATGGAAGGTTTTACAAAAAGTCTTATACAAGGAATTACTCTATTAAAAACTTCAGTGTACACTCTGTGTGTGTGTGTGTGTGTGTGTGTGTGTGTGTGTGTGTGTGTGTCTGTGTGTGACTGTGTGTCTGTGTACCCATGCATATGTGTGATGGTTTTGGTTGGGGCAATTTTGTCATCTTAATCTTCCTGACTACATTGCAGTAATTTTAGCCAACATTCATACCACCAGGGACATCACTGGGTACCCTGGATCATTTTTAACCTTCCTCTGTGTAGGAAAACCGTGTTAGATTAAAAATACCATGAACCTTATCAAACAATGAAAACATCTCAGCTCATATAGCTAGTACTACTACTTGAATTGATATATTCACAATCTAGCTTGATATGATATATTCACTTGAAGCCTGAAGTCAGGCATTTTAAAATGAGGACACTCAATGCTTGAAGAACAATAGATGCCAACAGAATACTGGGACTAGGGCCAGGAACAATTTTCTGTTGAATAATTCTGAACTCCTACATTTGAACTACATCTATTTATACTCAAATTTCAAGATGTATATTGCCAGTGCCGTATTAGAGGACCAGTGGTAGTTTTCCAAAATCTGATCAGATGTTCTCCCTTTGGTTCTAGGGAATACTAAATATATGAACTAATTTTAAATGGCACTTGGCTGTTGGAAGAGAAGGTGGACAATATTTTCATTGGCCAATGCTAAAAACTGAGTGCCTCTTTAGACCATAGGCTGATCTGAGTGTATGTTCTCTGCAGTGTAATAAATATAATATAGATGCCACCTACTGTACATAACATGCTTGTAATTTGTTCATGATTTTATGTATAAATAATGTAAAGAGATGTATATTCTGTTAAAAACACAGTACAAGTATTTACATAACATCTACATGGTATTAGGCATTATAAGTCATCTAGAAATGTCTATGGGTTTGGAAGAAACTCTATACTACAGTGTTTCGTACCAGGGACTTTTCCATCTTCCGTTTTTGGTATATGTGGCAAGTCCTGCTATTAGTTTTCCACAGACGGGAAGAGATAACTACAATAACTTTTAATGATTATAATAAATGCAGGATCCTTAGGTTTAGTTTAATGATGTAAAAGAAGAACATATCAGTTTTAAAGGAAAACAATACATGAAGTGAGTAAGAACCTGAAGGATCCTAATGCCAAGGTAACCTATACAGAATTTTGTTTATGTTGTATTTTTTCCATGAACTTGGGCAAATCGCCACTAGCATTGAATGTTATCTCATTTTTAGCTCTGTTTTGGCCTGCACTGACCTTGAAGGAGTAGGGTTTGTCTCATCTCTAAAAGACAAACTTAGAGGAGATTTGAAACAGTAATGATTTAAATGTAAGCATCAAATCTTCATGGGTGATTACTTCATAATTTTGAACCAGAGTTTCTTTTTTAATATGGAAATTACATAAGAGATTCCTCTAAGTTTCTGAACTCTTGTTAAAAACATGCATTAAGTCTCTCAGTCTATATGTTTCTTCTTTTGCCTCCAGCCACAAGGGCTCCGTTCTCCTACGCACTTCTTCACATACAGCCCATAAACCTCTTCGACTGCTGCGAGGACTTTGCCCTGGTCCCTCACGGCATTCCACCACAGCAAAACTGAAGCCTTATCCAGTCACCCTCTTCAAAAGGCAGTGCGGTGACCATCCACCATCATTTGAGCAAACCCTTCTGAGCCTTTCGTTTTTATATAAGCAGTTAAGCATTTATTTGTCTCTTGAAAAAGTGGTGCTCCAACGGGGAGAAGCCAGAAGAGAGTTCCAGCACCAACAGAAGTCTTTGTTTTAGATTGTATGTAAGTGTGACAACCTAATTGTGAAAAAAGTACTAAAAACTGTACAGGCATTTTCATCCTTCCAATTCCAAAGTGTTTGCTTGATGATATTGAGTTCCTTCAACTAAGGTTTAAATTAGAATGTTTTATTACATTTAATACATGACATTAGAGTTTCACAGGGAAAATGTAGCCATTGGTTTATAAAATGACCTTCTTGACACAACACAACTGTAATAATACGAATTCAAGATAACTATCATTAAATTTAAAGTAACTTAATTGATTTTTATTACTACACATTTGTAGTCTGCAGTGTTTATAGTCCTTGTGCAGAGTTGATATGTGCACATAACACATCTTAATTCCTTTTTCATCATCACTCCCTCTCCTGTCACCCCTTTGTCCGTTTTACTAAAAACTATGTGAAAATTAGTTTTCTAGAAAGATCTGCTGCTCTCGAGGAAATACCATTATTTCTGTATTTATTCAGCTTTCACTCTGCAGCTATGTTTTATGCTTCTATCAGAAACTCAATTTACCTAGCACTAAAATATATAAATTAACTTCCTTGTTCATTGGAGGCAAAGGAAAATAAATGAAAAATGGAAGAAGGGTGTAAAGACTAGATTTCTTAGAAGATGTAGGATCAGTACAATTGGCAAAGACAAAGAAATCAGGGTACAAAGAAGAACTTGGAGTAAGAAAGACTAGAAAAGGAAATGCAAGGAAATGCACTTGGATCATGTAGTTAGCTTATGATCACATCACTGGAGAATTGTCCAGGGTAAAAGGATAACACCTATGAGTTGATAGAAAGTCAACTGACTGCTAACTTAAACTATTCCAATAATACGTGCAGCTAAAATGTAAGAGAGTGTGAAAATGCATTGGGATGAAGACACAGACAAAGAACAGAACTTCCTACAGGATGAAAAATTTGATGTGCAGCTTCAGAGATGGTCATAATTTGAACCTGTAGAGGAAATAATGGGGCCTACTCTACAAAAACATGACAAAAAGAATCCATCTGATTAGAAACAATGAGATCTTCTACCACTGATCCCAAAGTCGGAGAAGTGTTAGCATCACTTGCCAAGGAGATCAGCACTGCTCAAGTGTAATTAAATCTATCAGACACTAAGAAGCAGAACTGGAAAACCATAACTATCTAGCTTATGATAATACTTAGTAAGATTATCAAAACCTTCTTTGACACTAACAAAATTTAAGTACATAAAATCAAATGAGGGGGCTGGGGATATAGCTCAGTGGAATAAGTGCCTGCCTAGCAAGCACAGGGTCCTGAGTTCTGATCCCCAGTACCGCCAAAAAAAAAAAAAAAAAAAAAAATCAAATGAAACTACCCTGAAAAAAAAAAAAATGAAACTACCCTGCATTTGGGGTTTTTTAGTGAATTCTCTTCAGTAAAAATTGCTTGTCATGGTGTTAAATAAAACCTAAGTTCACTTAAAGTATATGGAAGTATCTCAGAAACTGAAAAGCAGGACAGCCATATGATTCTCTCATCAAACTACTTGGTATGTTTCTACAGAAAATGAAATCAGGGTGTGGAAGAGATATCTGCCCTTCTGTGTTTCTGTATCACTGTTCTTAAGAGTCAAGATATGGAATCAACTTTGTTTTCTAAAAATGATGAATGGATAAGGAAAATGTGGTACACACACACACATACGCACGCACGCATGCACGCATGCACGCACACGCACAACTATTCAGTTATAAAAGAAAGAGAATTCTATCATCTGCAGCAATATGGATAACCTGGAGGTCATGATGTTCAGTTAAATAAACCACACACAGAAAGACAGGCATAGTGGTAGAGCTCCCCTTTACCCACAGCTTTGTTCTCTATGGATGCATTTACCTGAGATATCAAAATACTAGAAGGAAAATTCTAGAAACAATTCATAATTTTAACTGCATCATTTTGAGTACCACAAAAAAATCTTACAACATCCCAACCCCTTCCACCCAGAATGTGAATTACTTCTTTGTCTCATGTACCGAAGCACATGGTCCCCATTCATTAGTTATGTATGACTATCTCATTATCAGAATGTCACAAAATCACAGTGCTTATTGCACTTAATAATGGACCCAAAATGCAAGAGTAGTGATACTGGAAATTTGTACATCATGCACAAATGAAAACCATAAATGTTTCCTTAAAACATTTTGAGAGAGACCAGATACTTTGATTGTTCTACTTTATTAGTTACTCCAATAAATACATCAATAAATAAGTCTTGCTATTAACCTCTTACTGTACCTAATTCATAAATTAAGATTTGTTATAGCTGTGAATGCATAGGGAAAAAACGTACGTATAAAGTTCAGTACCATCTATGGTCCTAGGCATTCACTGAGATGTGGGAACATATTGCTCATGGGTAAGAGGGAACCTCTGAGTCACATTTTCTCACTTACATGTAGAATCTACAAAAAACCACACTGAGCGGAGAGAGTAGAGTGGTGGTTTCATAGTAAACCTTGACTGTCAACCTGAGGGATGAAGAGAGTCACACAGAAGTGCGCTGTGGGAGCACCAACCACATCCTCGTGGAATGGGCTGTATCAGGAGATGGGGCCTAGGTGGAGTAAGAAGGTCCCCTGGGAGCAAAGATGAAGAATCCATCACTTCTGAGGCTCTTTCCTTGTGACTCTGCTTCTGGATCCCCATGAGAGCCATGTTTCCTGGGCATCCTTGTGCTGTGGCAAGGCCTCAGGCAATGGAGTCAGCAGTCATGGACTGAAACTTTAAGTCAAAATAATCTTTCCTCCTCTATTGATTTTCTGGTATTTGAACACATGAACAAAAATCACCACATGTACGCGGTTATCAGAAGAACATTAAGGGACTTGAGAGTTGTTGGCTCGAAGGACGAAAATTTTCATGGAACCAGAAGGAATGAGCTGAGGATGTCTATTACCAACACGGGCACCGCAGGTACTGACAGTGCATTTCGTACTTAAAAATTGCTGAGTCCAGATTTTAAGTATTCTCACCACAAAGGAGGTGTGTAGTCATATGAATCTTAATTGAACTCATTAGCTAAATCCACAATGCATACAAGTTTCTAAATATCATGTTGCATATAATACATCTTTGCATATTATTTGTCAGGTAAAAAATAACAAAGCGTATTCTTGACTTAAATGTGAAATTGAAACCTTCAAGTTTGTATTAAAAATAGCAACACAAAATAAATCACAGACATTATCTTGAGAAAAAATTAAATGCATTACTCATTTAAGATTTTGGTCAAGCATAGCCTAGTAGTAAACTCAGTATATTTATTATTATTTTCCCCAAGCCGATCTCCTTTTCAGTCTGTCTCCCCTGCTCCCACCACGTCTCTGCCTCACATTAAAAAGCAATCTCTTAAAATCCCGAAGCCTGGCAGTAATTTATTTCTCAAGAGTCTGAAATTAGTGTACCTCTCTCCCCATTTATTTAGCTCTTTGAAAACAATTGAGAAATATCTTTACACAACCAAGGGAGATTGAAAACTCACACTATGGCCTGGAGCAGAGTTGCTATGAAAGCAAAACATTTGGAAAAGTTATAGGACTGAGTTTAGTAACTTCTGCTGAACAAACTCTGTATCTTCCACCCTTCAATAGAGTGCTTCTTCCAGAACACTTCTAAACTCAGGGACACTGATGGTACATTTTAACGAATAAATTGAAACTCTGCTTCAGGAAATAATCAGTAATTTATTCCTAATACTAGAAACGAAATATAGAAGGATTTGACTCAATAATGATAGTTTCTTAGGATCCTAAAATAACAGTCTTGTATCAATTGGGGAGGAAGCCACCACCTAAACCTTTCATCCTGTGGGATTGTCAGATGGCATATAATTAAATTAAATGAAAATTTAAATGCAAAATAAAATGGTACTTTATTGATGCCAAACAGTACTTTCTTACAGAATACAAGCTTCTGATAATTTTGTTTAAGTTTGCTTAAACTGGTAGTTGAAATGAGGCTTCCTTTTCCATTTCCTCTCCTGAAATTAAAACAGTGATGCCAAGAGATGGTTTTTATCAGTTATCTTATATTGTCATTTTTCTAATCTTGGACTTTTTAGACTGTGCTGGTAGTTGTCTGTCTCTCCTCTCTTCCTCTTTCTCTCTCTCTGTCTCTCTCTCTCCCTCCCTCTGTGCATGTTTGTGTGTTTCTAATATAAAGACTTTACTAAGGAAAGAGTGTATTTGGTTTTTTTATACCTAAAATTTCTGAAAAATGTATTTGTTTGCAGGTAGAAAATGATCTAGATCAATATAGACTTCTTGGGTTGCAATTCTTTTTCCTCAAGACCTCTGATGTCATTGCATTACTTTCTGTTTTGTGTGTGTGTGTGTGTGTGTGTGTGTGTGTGTGTGTGTGTCGTGTGTGTGTGTGCGTGCGTGCGTGCACTCGCGCGCACGGACACTGTAGCTAAATAGTCTAAATAAGCTTAATTGTAGAGGTAACATTTTAATTCTTGATATCAAAGAATGTATTGTTTCTTCTTGAATTTGGAATAAAATGAAGTGAGTAGCTTTGGTTTTTTAATGTCTGGAGTTCTTGATCTGCATTTTTCGAATCTGTCAGAAAAACTGTGTTTGCTGTTATTTTCACTGTTCTATCTGTGCATTCCATCCTACATTTCATTCATCCCACCAAACCAGGGGACCCTCCCCCACAGAATAGAGCTTCTTTGTCTAATTCTATTCTTATATCCTGAGATCTCAGGGGATATCTCAGTGTTGTCCTCTGCTTAATTTTCTCTAGTTTGATTTTAATTCAGTAATTGTGCTCTGGTGTACTCTACTCATTTGAAATTTTGCTAATTTCACGTGTGCTACTTTAATTTCCCAGGTCCCCATCTTCCATATCTCTTGATTCCTTAAAACATATCTCATAAAGTTGTCTTCTGACTCTTCAGGATGTTTTTTATAAGATTTATCTATATTTGCTATAAGTCCCATGATTTTCATTTTTAGTTGAATTTGAGAAAGCTCCAAATTGAATTTATTGCAACTGGAGCTATTGGAGTCCATTTGGAAAGTGCTACTTTGAAGTAAAACACTGCCATACCATTTATTTCTACATTCATTCATTCATTCAATAAAATGTGTGTTCCTTCTAGGGCCCAAATGTGAGCAATGGAAGAAAAATGGAGAACAGAGCAGTCTGCTCGTTTTAGATACCAACATCATAAAAGAAAGAGAAGAAATTCTGAGAACCAACTCAACTCAATGAAATCATACTGCAGTTGCCGACGCGTGATGTTCTTGCAAAAGTGAAAGTTTAGGGAGCAAATGATCAGCTGCTTTAGCTACCGAGAGGATGGAGAATATTCCTGCCAATATTTTCATTTGGGTCCTGGCCTTTCATCTCTTTCTGGAGCCAGACGCTTGCCAGACCCTCCTCTGAAGTCAGAATATACCAACAAATAGAAGCAGGGAGGAGATGGAGCAGAATTACCTGTGACAAATTGCAGCGTTATGTGTTTAAAAGACCAGGTAGCAGAGACAGCTGCTCCACCTTCTGAAAAGTTCTTACACAATATATTACCTGATGGATTAATTACGCTTCTGGGATATCACCCCATCATTTATCCAGCTAAATGAAAGACCAGCAGTATAAAATTTAAGGTAGCAGTGGCTTCAAAAAAGAATAGTGTAAATAATGTTGATTTCCTTTGCATTTAATGGAGTAAAAAACTGAAATTTTAAAATATACCAATTACAAATGATAGCAGTCTGCTAAATCTTGAGATTCTAATTTAATAGTATATTTACAATTGGATGTTGTATGCTAGGCATTGTGATAAATCCTTTCATGGTATTGACTTATGTAACTTTTACAAAAGTTCTGTAAGGTAAGTCTTTCCTTCATACTAGTAATAAAGCTAAGGGTTACAAAAGATAATGCATTGTCCATCAGCCTAGAGAAGCATGTCAAAGATTCTAGTGCAGTTCCACACACATAACATTGATTTATATTGTATACATACCCTAAAAGTAATTTATGAACTTCTTTGCTATTCTGAACTATACTAATTTTCCACATTCTTCTTTTAATAATGTATAATTTACAGAAAGTTTTCAAATATATTGGCTCATTTTAGCATCATGCTTATCTGCTAAGACAGGCATGGAGGAGACGTTATGCTACATAAAAACAAAACAAAATGAAGTTCTAAAGCTTAGAAAATAGAATTGTCTGACATCAAAGTTCCCCAAACAGCAGAGGCCAGCATTCAGTCTTTCATTTGTAATGCCAAATACTACCAATTGTCACAAATATCTCTCATTCTATGCAATAGAAGTTAATATCTGGTAATATTCCATTGTTATTGAAGCTCCAGAATATTTATGATGTGCCCCAGAGTGTGTCCAAATATAAAAAATGGAAACATGAGAAACAAGTAAAATGCAGTACAACAGGGTTCTGTGTGATCTCTGAGAAAATCAGTAATAATTACAGAAACAAAAGTGTTCTGTTGCTGTCATATGGTTGAACTGATAAAGAAAAGATTAACTTTTCATATTAAAGTAAGTTTTTCCCCACTCAGAATGGATGTTCCTGGGATGAGCACTTCTGGGTGGGATCCAGCCAGTAATAGAGAAGTACATTTTCCCCATTTGATTTTAGCCACGAAGAGAGGAGCAGGTGGGAGGAATTTAGTTTGAGACTTCATAATTCTGTTATGTTATGAAGTAAGTTGAAGAAATTCTGTGCTCATAATTAGGCTTCAGAGCTACCTGGTACATGGAGAACCAGGCAGAACCTATGAAACTTTATGAAGTTGTAACATTGGTTACACTTAAGAAATAACAGAACATTGAGTCTTTAAGTTGGAAGTAATTCAAAAATACATTGGATTCAATATCCCCAAGATTTGATGGGCCAGTCTTATTTGAATCTCTTAATTCAAAGCAGCCCATTAAATTCTGAGTTGTTTTATTACAGTGCTGGATACTGTTCATTCTTTTAAATTCATCTGTGTATGTATATGGGTCAACTTCTCTGTTACTGGGAAAAAAATACCAGGTAACCACAGTTTAACCATCTACCACTGTAATTATTTAAATAGAGAATGATGAAAAATTACATTTTTTATTAATTTGTATGAGGTAATATAACAGGAAATATAAGCACAGTTTATCAAATTTACTCAACACAAGTCACCTGGTTGAAATGATACCCGCCCAAGTAACCCTCAGGATAGTCAGTACCTAAACAAAGGTGGTGCTGGGGTAACACTCAGAGATGGAGTCCATGGTTGGCTAACTACTAGACAGTAACATCATAAGCATGTGCCTAGGTGAAGCAAAAGCTTAATTCATGGCAGCAGGAAAACAGAGCACAGAAGAGTATTAAAGAAAGATGTATCTTCCCAAGGCAGGCCCGCAGTGACCACCTCCACCTGGGTGTCCCCTTAAAAACACACATTCTGCCAGGGACATCAGGGGGTTATGATAGGTGTAGCACCCCCAGGAATCCATAAGCTCTGCAGGAGTCTCTTGATCCAGTCAAAAATTATGCTTAACCATCAGAGTCTATTTATAATTAACATCCATAGTTCTTAAGTAACTGTCAAGAATCTCACTGAATAAATATAATCAATTTTTATTTATTAAAAACTAGCAATTTAAAGATAACTAATCCCATAGGATTTGGAATTCTTTCTTCTTTTTTAGATATCTGTTATTCAATGCTTTTTTTTCTCATGATATAGGCTTCTTCTGCTCAAAGCCTTGTTTTTTATAAAAGCTTTTAGTTTGTTAACATTTTATTTAAAAATTCTATTTATGGGTTCTGATTTGCTTAGGAATACGAGCCCACCGGTGGAAAAGCAAAAGAGAGCAGAAAGATTTTTAGGAAGTTGTCAACCTTGTCAGCTCTAGTGCATAAAACTCATTTATATAATGAATTTACTATGTCACAAAGATTACTACATCTACAGTCTCTAATAATTTAAATAATTAGTTATTTTATGCCTGTTTTCCATTTCGCCCAGAACATAAAATTGTTTTGAATTTCTTTCATCCTTTTCTCTCTCATTTATTTCTTATATTGATCTCTTCCCGGTGCAAGGACTGTTTCGGATTCACAGCACTGCCCACCGAAGGTAAATGCGGAGAATCAGTTCCTCTCCTGACGCCTGATTCATTGTCCTACTTGGGCTCTGTCCCATCATCTGTCTTCTACTTCCATGTTACTCCCTGTCTTTGCTTAGCTCTCTTTTAAAATTCCAGGAATGGGGGATGGGGATATAGCTCAGCGGCATAAGAGCCTGCCTGGCATGTATAAGGTCCTGGATTCAAATCCAAGTACCCCCCAAAATATATAAAAATTTTCTTAGGAATGGGACAAATCACTCATTTAGCCAAGAAATGTTATTTATAGTCTACTATGAACTAGGCATTACACTGAGAAATGAAAATCAACTGGATGAAGCAGATATTCAAATCAGAATCTTTAAACTCTGAATTTTCAATTATGACATCAAATAAAAATAGGTTATCTGGCACTAAAACTTATTACTTCTTAACTAAAGTATGACAAATATGCTACAATATTCAGGGTACTTCTCCAGCAGTCATCATTACATATCCATCTCAGCCTAGACATTTTTAAATCCTCTTCAATTATTTTTATTAAGACATTTTAGGGACATGGAGTTTGTTTTGCACAGAAGGTTCTGTCTAGTTCATTGACCATTTAACTAGTCAAGGACAGTAATATTTGTCAGCTTTTCAGGAAGTCAGACACCTCTAATTTGAAGTTGTTTAGAGTAGATTCAAAATTTCTTTAAAGAAATAGTGCACCACTTCATAAAGCATTAAGTATTATCATAAGTACTCACAAACAGTAACATGTGGAATGCAACAGTAGTTGAAAGGGCTCTACAAAAAGCAGAAACACAAGCTACTATCTTTCATTTCTAAAAGCTAACATGCTTGAGGAATCGATTTAATAACCACTAAAGCAGACAAGTATTGTGCACAGAGCAGTGAAACATAATGTAGTTTTTTAAGTTGGATCCCCTAAATGCAAAGTAATTGCAAAAGGTTTTCCAGTAGCCTGAAGTGATTGTTTCAAGCAGCACCACAGAAACCCCAACAGCCAGGGAAAGATGCTGTGGGAACTCAGATCCAAGGAGTTGTTTACTAATGAACTGTTGAGGAAATAATTCATTTCCCTTGGAAGAATAAAAACATACCTGAAAACTTCAATATCTAAGAGAAAACATGTCGGTATTGAGCCCTGGAAGAGTCTGTGCTTCTATTAAATTAGTCCTTTAGATAGGTATCTGTAGTCCAGGAAGCTTTATTTATCCAAGATGCTTGCTAGGGTTTCTGTTTTTGTTTTTGAATGATGATACTAACATTAAAATATTTTTACAAGAAGGTATATTAACATACATGAGAAATAAACACATGTTAAATTGTATTGAACTTATTAGTTAAGAAGTGAAGCAATAAAATATTACTTTAGATACTCAAGAGAAAAATCTAAAATAACATGACTGTAGAGTATTATCATGAATACTAAGTTAAACTTGCTTTATAAGTGCAGAACTGGCAAATTGGTCAATCTCCGTAGAACAATAACTGACTCTCCACTGGACACAATTTGCACTGTTATGAACAACAATATTTATATATTTATTAGTTTTCTATCATGAAAAGAGTTTTACAATAGCCCAATGAAAAGCAAAGATAATTAGAACATGGTTCAAGACATGATATTCAGTAATCATTTTAATACATATCAAAATATTTCCCAATTTTCTTCCTATATGAGAATCTGTTTTCACTGAACTTTATAGTTATGTGGAAGTATCTCAGTGTACACATGAGAGTTTCAAAAATATCTCTTGTAATTTTGTCTCCTTTAACATATTTCAATTGTTCAGACAGAAAAGGTTAAATAATTGTCTATATGACTTTTCCAGAATTGTGTTCAAGCAGATTCATGTGTAAACATATATCTTGGCTGTAAGTTGTAAAAATACAACATAAAAAGGAAGACTTCACATCAGAAATAGAACTGGCTTAGGTGAAACAAGTTTAGTATTTTTTCAGCTGTCAAGGCAGGTAATAGATAATGTAGAAAGACAGATTTGGCCTGTAATGTTTCAAAAGGTCCCATGTTCCAGTTATCACCAAAAACTAGTACAGTATGAAGGCAATATTATATGGCTTGTTACAGTCCAAAATCCTTTCCCTAAATCTTTGCTGCTCCTCTGGAACGCCTGTGAAGTACTTATCTCCCACTGAAGAAGCACTCTAATCACGTGCTATCTGTCAGAGAAAAATAATCACACCTTAGTGACAAAGATGCCTCTGGAGGCTTCTTACCAGTGGATGAAAGAACACAGTGAATCAAAAAGATCAGGACATCTCTCCTTGAATCTTTTCTTTGACCTAATTGGGCAAGTGCCTAGAGTTCCAGGTTTGATCCTTTATTCTGGGATATGTTTTCCTAATTGATACCAAAGGGGAATGGGACATGTCATGTGAAATGAAGCTAATTTATGTATTGAATATTTGGAGATAAAAACACGAGAGAGGTAGGAAGTCCAGGGAGGGCATCTGACCTTCTCTTTTCTACCTATAAACAGGTCATAAAATTTCTCATGAGAAAATCATCATCCCTGATCCAGGGAAAAACTGTTGTCATTATCAGAGACTGGAATGGCTGCTGAAATGAATATGTACCCAAAACTGTACTAAATTAACCCTTATCTCCCACTACTTTTCTGCGTTATGCCTGTTAATGACTCTGCAGCAATATATTACCCTGAGCCTAAACCCTTGCGGCATTTCTTCACAAATGGATCATTTCTTTGTCCCAAAGATCGAAGCGCTTTCTAGTTTGGCCACTGCTTTAGGTCTTTACTTCCGTTTGAGTATTACTGTATACATGTCAAATGGAAATAACATTTACATGGTTTTCTTCTGTTAATCTGTCATGTCATTTTAATTTTTAGGCCCAGCTGGAGACACTAAGAGATTTTTTTCTCCCTCCTAGTATATTGTTTGCAATCCCTAAGGAATACATTCATGGTGAGCAGTTGGTGCGTATACATAACACATATTGACCCTTTTAGCTTCCTCTTCCTTTCCTCTCTCCTGCCCTCCAACCCTCCACCCCTGCCCTTCTGCAAAAGGTCTAATTCCTTTTATCGTAATATCTATATTTGGTTTCACTCCTTAAATTATTAATAGTTTGGGTTTCACCTATAAGAGTAACCATGAGCTATTAAAATTTCGGTATCTGGTTTATTTCACTCAGAATTATGGTCTCAGGGGTAACCATTTTCCTACAAATGACTCAAATTCATCCTTTTTTTGGCTGAGCAGTACTCTGTTTTGTACACATACTTTAATAATCTACCTATCTGCTAGTGGACATGTATATAGGTTACTGACAGGTTTTAGCAATTATGACTTGTGCTGCTATAAACATGGCTGTGCACCTACCACTATACTGTGGTGTCTCTAACTCTTTCAGGAACACACCTAGAAGGAAAGGAGCTGTGTCTAATGGAATTTCCAATTTTAGGGTTTTTTTGAATTGTAAAGTGAAAAGAGTATAAACAAAATAGCAAAAACAAAAACACAAACAAAACAACATTAAAACACTAGAAAAGATATGGAAGATTGGGAAAAATTTTTAGACAACTGTCCCTCAGACAAAGGACTTCTATCAAGGACATATAAAGAATTAAAAAAAAATCAGGGCCCCAAAATTCAAAGACTCAATCTAAAATTGCGCATCTGAGATGAATACACACTTCTCAGAGAAAGAAACACAAATGGCAAATACATGAAAAAATGTTCAACATCATTAGTCACTTGGGAAATGCAAATGAAACAACACTGAGATTCCATCTCACCCCAGAAAGAATGGCTACCATCAAGAAGTCAACCAATGACAAATGCTGGAGGGGATGTGGGGAAAGAGGAATTCTTTTCCACTGTTGGTGGGAGTGTAGAGCGGTGCAAACACTGTGGAGACCAGCTTTAGTTTTTAAGGAGCTTTCACACTGATTTCTACACTGCCTTTGCTAGCTTTCATTCCCACCACAATGTAGATGAGTTTCGCCACCATGACCTGTTTCTTGAGCTCATGATGACAGCCATTCATTCTAGAATAGGATGAAATCACAGTGTTGTTCTCATTTGCAATTTTCTAACTGCCCCAAATGCTAGGCATTCTTATGTACATATTAATCATTTTTATTTCTTCCTTTCAGCAGTGTCTATTCATTTCAATTGTCCAGTTTGGGGTTGATTTTTCATTGGGAGGGCTTCTACTTTTTTATTTCTATGTATTCTAGATATTCATCTGTCTCACATTATGCAGGTTTTCTTCTTTACTCTTTGATTATTTGCTTTGCTGTGCAGAAGCCTTTTAGTTTGATATAATTCTATTTGTTGATTTTTGGTGCTATTTCTTGTGCAATTAGAGTTCCACTCGGAAAATCCTTGCCAAAGCCTATGCCTTCAAGAGTTTACCTATTTTTTCCTTCAGTAGATTAAGTACTTCTATTTTAATAGTAGGTCTTTGATACATTTTCGTTTTATTTTAGCATTAGATAAGGGCTATAGGTCTAGATTCAACCTTTTGCATGTAGAAAACCAGTTTTCTGAGCACCATTTGTCAAAGAGGCAATCTTTAAACAATTAAGGAAGTTCTTGTTCTGGAATGAGGTAGAAACTACTGTATAAGAGCATAGTTCATTCACTTTAAAAATACAGGTATTTTCCCAAACAAAGAAGTACTGATTCACGTTACGGTAAATCTATGCATTAAAAATATTAGCTGATAGTCAATTGGTTGGTAGAAGTATGGTCCCTGATCTCACCTTCTCTACATTCAAACGAAAGAGAGAGCATATACCAGGTGATTAGGACAGGTGGCTTGGGAAGGCCACAGTGGGAAGGCTTAGGAAGGGAGGTGATGATAGATGCGAGCTTTGGATGACTTTGTTTGCATTTGGAAAGGTCCTTCTTGGGCAGTATTTTGCGAACTGTGGGAAGTAAATCCCTTATAGCCAGCAAGGCCCAATATGTCAAAACATCAGAATTTACAAAACAGAAGACAAGGTAAACACACTCATGTTTTCTGTTTTTTCTCAATGCCCAAGGTTATGGTTGATGATTCAAACAGTGAAGAAAATCAGGGGCAAAAGCCCTGTTATGGTTGATACATTGTGTCAACTTGGGGAGTCTAAAGGTTTAACTATGTGACTCAGCAGGGAGCCAAGGTGCTTACACTGTATTCACCCTGAACCTGTTCAAGAGGAAGTCATGGAGGTTATGCAAGTGCTACACGACCCCTGGGCAGCCTGCTGTAAATACAAGGGAGGGAAAGAAGCTTGTTTTTCCCTGCCACTCCCCACTTTGCTCTTGCTTTGCTGTCTTCTGCTGCAATGAACGTTTGCCCTCTGCCATGTGCCATTCTGCCTCAGAGCCAGCCAAGTATGGACTGAAACCTTCACAAACTGAATGCTAAATAAACTTTTCCTTCCTTAATTTTGGGCATTGGGTATATTGTCTCCTCAACGAGAGAAAAGTAACCAAGACAAACACCAGTACTGAAAACAAAATTTAGAAAACTGTATATTTCTTTCTAGATTCCCATAAAAGGAGTAAGACAGACAATTTGAACAAGCTGAGATTTCAGGAGAAATGACAACGAATAGCAGTAACTTTAGAGTGTTGTTGAGCTGAGTATTTTAAACATATCATTCAATTTACATATACTTAGATTTTAATTGTCTAGGATGATTTTGAGATGGAGTGTAAGTATTAGATTATACGGGTATTAAAGTGATAATTATAAATGTCTTTCAATAACTATGATTAAAAGTCTTCATAAACCGTATTATTTTACATAATGAAGTTCTGCCAAAGAATCTAATATCATCTTTGATGATTAATATCTTGAAAGGTCTACATATCATACCCTGAATAAGAGTTGCAACTGCAGCATCTTGCAAAAGCAATGAGTATGAATTTAAATGAACTGACTCTCTACACTTCAAATAATTATCTGTTCTTGTAACTTTGCTTTTTTCACCTCCTGCTCCAAAACATACAATCTCAACAGGTGTAATAGAATAGATTTACTAATTCCTGTGCATCATCTGTGGATCATTAGGCTGAAACAGAAAAGGGGGAAAAAAGGAAGAAGAATTGGAGAAAGGCAGTTTGGTATGTAATTATTTTAAGATCATAAAAGGTAATAGTTATAGTGCAGGTTTGGGTACAGTGTTATTTGAATTTATACTCAGAATACTGTGAACTTCCTAGGTCTGCGAATTGATTCCTACTGTAAAAAATGGTAGGAATCCCTACCTCGTGCAATGGTTGTGTTACATAAGATAGTGATTCTGAAATTCCTGGTACAGTGAAAAATACTTATAAATAAAAGCATTTAATGCTTCTTTGTCATTACTGTCATCAGAGGATGAAATGCTTTCTGAAATGAAGCATCAAATTTGCCTTTGATAGACACTTCTTACCACAGAGTCAGTGAATTGCTCTACCTCTGATGGAGCCACAGCCTTAGGAAAGGAATCCCTTACATGCAAGTTTTTGCCGTGATGTGAAGCTTTCTCAGCCTATTGACTTCAAGGAGGGAAAAAAGGAACAGCAGTAGACTTTGGTGCACAACTCAGGCCCTAGGCTTGACAGGCAGCTAATTCTCACACGAAATGGTGTGGTAGAATGCAGCAAACTATAGTTTAATCAGCTCTCCCAGAAAATAAGACGCGAGTTGATTTTCTCCTATTAATGCAAGGAAGATGTATTCCTCTCTCTTTATTAACTGGTCCCTTAGTTCTGCTTTCCTTGAACACCAACAGCAAGGTTACTGCTAAAATCCCCTGTGTCTGTTGCACTGCCTCAGCTCACGATTGTGAAGTAAGCAAAGTCCTTTCACTGTCAGAAAGAGAGCTGCTCCACTTTGTCCCTCTTCATGCACCTCCGGCCTCTTCCAATGTATTTTCTTTCCTCCGCTTAATTACAAACCCCAACTACATATGTGAACTCATATTAACACGCATAGTGAAAAACATGTTTCTCTTAGTCTGATGATATCTTCTGGTGAGAATTCAAGATATAATAACAAAAATATAGCACAAAATGTAATAGTTTTGAGGGTTTCAGTTTTCTACTCTGTCAGCTGTGTTAGCCATACTAAAAAATATACAGTGAGCTTATATACCACTGATGTGTTCCTTCTCTGTATTTCCCTTTTAAAGTCATGCCTGCACACACCTGGGGAAGAAGAACCTTCTATACATTGTCCTCTCTCAGACCACTACTGATAGAAACATTTTTTTATAATGAGGGTGATATTTAACAATGTATTATTGAATGTTCTTCCTTCATGTCTGCATGCACATAATACCTTTCAGGTAGAGTCCAGAATTTGTTGAAGCTGAGAAAAGGCAATTAAAATGCTTCCACAATAGTTACAGGCAGGCGCTTATGCAATTGAGCTATATCCCCAGCCCAGCAATAGTTACAATGATGAAAAGACTGTGAATCCTTTTGACATTAAAATAAGATTTTGTGTAAAAATCATAAGGTTGCTTAGGAGACTTTTGGAAGAAAGATATTTTCTAACCTATTTGAATAGATCAAGGAATAAGTAGAATAGAAATCAGACTTTCAATAAATGAAAGTGCTCTTTTACTAATATTGCTTTACTGTGTTTTGCCATGGTAAGGTAGGTAAAGAATATGACAACAAATATGAAAATCTTAAAGTCCATTTCTTCAGAGTATTAGGGTTAGTGGGGAGATAAATATTTCCAGGAAAGAGCAAAACAAACAAACAAAAAGACTCATCTTTTCTAATGTCCAGACAATGGAACTTACTGGAAAGAAGAGATAATATATTAGATCAACACAGGATATGTATAACTTTGGAAAACCTGTCATTTAATTCAGTGTGAGACTGTGAGGCTCATGGACAGAATTCAACAATCCCAACAAACCATTAGTTCAGATAAAGAGCACCGTTTATCAGAGAGGCTGTCTTTCTTCCTGTGAATGTGTTTGACCCCTTTGTCAAAGATAAGGTGGTTGAGTGTTCTTGAAGTTGTTTCTGCATCTTCTAATCTGTTGCATTTCTCCTTTGGTCTGGGTATTTTTGTTTTGGTTTATTATGCCACTACCATGTTGTTTTTATCACAGTAGTTTTGTAGCATAATTTCAAATCATGGATTATAATGTCACCTGCTTTACTTTTGTTGTCTAGAATTGTTTTTGCTATGCTAGGTCTCTTCTGGTTCCAAATGAATTTTAGGAATATTTCTTGTAGTTCTGTGAGATATGTTAATGGTGTTTTGATTGGGATTGCATTAAATCTGTATAACAGTTTAGAGAGTAGGGCTATTTTCACTATGTTGGTTCTTCTTATCCAACCACAAAGGATATCTTTCCATTTTTTTTTATATCTCTTCTTAAGTATTGTTAAACCAATGTTGAAAGTATCATCCAAAGAAAACTTGTCTTTTATCCCAGGGAGGAACTTAATGTGCTTCCACCCATACTCAAGATAGTTATAACAGGTTAAGCATAATTGTGGACTTGCCTTTGTATCTTGACACTATAAAGAAATATGTGTGGTTGTTAAGTTGAAAAGGACTGTATTGTAATAGTTAACTGATCGTGTCAATTTAAGAAACGCCCAACTAAATTGAATTATCATAATTCTGTGACTGAGGGGATTTCCTGAAGACAGAAGGCCCATCCTCCCATGGTGGCTTGTCACCTGAGTGGTATAAAGGGGTAGGAAAGAGGACTCACTTCTATCTCTTTGGAGAAGCACCAGTATTCACCTTTGATGTCATCTCATGGCTTCCAGGGCACACTCCTCAGACTAAAGCACAGACCTTTAAGACTTCCTTCACAAACCCTTTGGTTTCCTCACAGACTCACACAAGACACCACACTGACCTTCAGAATTTTGACTGGATCCTTCAGATCTCCAGTGTATAGGCAGACATTTTGAGTTTTTCTTCCACACCTGACTCTGGACAGCCAACGTAAGACCACCTTACAACTTCTTGTATATTCCCATTAAATCTGTTTCTCTAGTCAGCAAACTTATTATAATATAATCCAAATTTAATTGATATTTTGTTTGTTTACTTATTCACTATCTGTTTATCTTCATTGTCTAAAATAGCATTTCCATGAAAAGAGGAATGTTCTTGCTCCTGTACAGTAAGAAGTCTTAGTCCCCATCATTGTTCCTAACATGTGGTAAGATTGCAACAAATGCTAGACAAATCTGTATTTCAGAAAGATGGAATGAGGTCATACAGCCCAAAAGGAGAAAAACATGCAAAGACCAGTTTTTTCAATTCTCAGAATTCCCGAGTACAGTGTCATATAAGGAAAATTTAACTAGGCATACATTTAAAGACATTTTATAGAATCATTCATTGTTCAACCCAAGGGAAATTTTGAGTCTTTTACTTTACAAAATAAAATGAACTGATTCAGGAAGCTTAAGTTGCCTAATCATGTTTACAGAAATTGTGTGGTTTCCTGACTCCAGAGTATGTTTAGTTCACCTTCTCAAATTGCCACCTCCAAATCTCCCCAAGCATTTCAACCTTAGGGATGGTGAAGTGCCCTCCCGAAGCTACCTACTCAGCTTGCTGCAGTGTCTTGATTCCCACTGCAAGATATTTTTACATTACATCTTGCCTCCTCCCATTCTCATTGAATTGTAATTAGATCTACTCTATCTTAATGAATATGTTAATATGTTACTGTTGGTCTCAGCCTGACCTTGTGTATGTTTGTCTTTGAGACTGTGCTTCTATTTAAACTGTAAGCTCTCGGGTGAAGGAAAAGATGCCAGTTTAGCCAGTCCACTGCCTTGTGCTCCTAAAAGCTTAACAAACACTATTTGTGGTGATAATGATGATAGAATAAACATAATAACATTTGCCTTTCTCTCTAAGGAACTGTGTGGTTGCTTTATTTTTGCATCTGGCGGTATCTTGTTGTTTGAGATAGATCCTTTAGGATTCTTCTAAAGACCAGAAAATAGAAGCAATATTTTCCACCAACAACTTTCCTCATCAAAATTCTGAATTTTTCCCGGATTTGCAAAAGAAACCAAAGTGTGAAACACAGAGACAGAGTGCGGAGTGAAGCTGTCATTTTCTATTTGTTTTCCAGGACACTGCTGAGCATAGCAAAATAAATGATAAATGCCACATTTCATTTGCAAGAGAGCAGGTGGCACTTGAGGCAGGGGAATTGAAAGGTTGTAGAATATGTAGGCAAGAAAAACCACTACCAAGGAATGGGAGCTGAGGATGTAGTTAAATACATTTCCTATCAAAATAAAGGGTTTCTCTAATGTAGAAATATGCTAGAGCGGCCACGTTCTCACAGGCCACTTAATGAAATTTGAACTAACATAGTATAGTGGTTAGATTCTTGAGCCAAACCACACAGGATGGAACTCCAGCACCAATAACTCACACTTAATATCTAACTGACTGATTTTTGATTACATGAAAAAAGTGTGAAACTCTCCAAATAATGCTTTTTCCATAGAAGGCACTCAGCAAGTTTTAGCCTCTGTCCCCTTATATTTATATGTAAGGCTTATATTTAATATTATTTGTATATTATTTAAGGCTTCATTCATATGACTTGAGTGAATGGATTATTCCAACTTGAGAGAGAGTGAGTACAAAATTGTGTGGGCAAAACACTGATCTTGGGGTTATCCTTCAAAAAAGTGGGACAGCTAAATGCTAAAGACCCCAAAGTCCTTCTGGCTGATAACTCATTTTCTAAGAATATCTACTTTCTAGATGAAGATGTTATGAAATTACAAACATGCAAGATAAGATTAAGACATAATCACCAATTAACATATAATCATTAATCTATTTATCATATTAGCTGTTGATAGCCTAAAGGACACAAGGGGATTAGAGAAGACACAATCTAAATGTGAGTGGCAGACAGTGGCTAGCTCTTCCACAGCTCCATTTTCTTTTCTGTCTGGGCACATAGGTCACAGATCCCTTCCTATTAGGTGTGACAGTGGGTTACACACTTCATCTACGCCTTAGTGTCCATGACTTACTGAGGTGCCATCAAGTAAACATGGCTGACTACCCATGTTGACTGACCCTCCAAAAGTGAAGCTGAAAACACATTACCAAAGACACTACTATAAATTACATAGGTAGATATCAGGAGTGACTCAAGTCCCCAGGCAAACCAAACTCTCCCATCAGGCACGGCATTGCAAGGCCTGAGAGATTACTCCCACTGTGAAACTGACAAAAGCTAACTTTCTGTTTGAGAAAGAGTAATACAACGTGATATAACCAGAAGAGATGAGCATCCCTATCAGGCATAGTCCCTATTGCTTCTCACATACTGTCTTCTACTTTCTTGCCCTGGTCTGACAATGAACACCAGATATCTTGAATGCTCACTGCTGAAGATAGAAAGAACTGAGGTCACAGAACTCTTTTTTGTACCTTTTTCAAAAAAGTAATAGGAATTAAACTGCTACTGTGTTTGAGCCATATTTTTGCAGTTTATATATCACAGAGACTAGAATTAAGCTCATTCATAGAAGACAGATATACGTTTGCAAATGTGTAAAGCTGACAGTATGGAGTACCAGATGACATGAACAAGAGAGAAATCAGAGAAAATGAGCTAGGAAAATGCATCAACATATCATTTTCAAAGTAAAAGCCTGCACAATTTTTAAAAGATATTAAGATGTGTTATATGGATGTAACAGCTCCCCATGATGAATGTAATAGTTATGTGTTGCAAACATGTATTAATAAAAAAAGGGAAAACCCAAAAAATTAAAAGGAACACAGTATATATAGTTTCTGACACCATTTGCCAGTGTGGGCAATTCACATGACCAGCTATTAGTTTAGTAACAAAAGAAATGGAAAATGAGAGAACTAATAGGAAACAGGGAGATAGATCTTTTGCAAAATAATAAAGGACCAAGAGGTAGAGGGAAGTGGGAGGAAGAGGAAGGAAATGAGATATAAAAAAATTTATATGTGTTGTGTACATGCACCAACTCTCCCTGAGGAGTGTAATTACTAAAAACATGTGCTAATAAAAAATAAAAGCTGAAAATAATAACTAGCGAAAACCATTCATATTACTCTTATTAGGTTAACACAGCCAAGGTGTACATGTGACATTAATGCTTGTCACAGCTAAATGTACACATTAAACTTATCCAAGTGTAGAGCTCTGGAGACCACAGCTCAAAAAAGTCCTGAACACAGCTGGCAGTATGATGTGTGTATTTACACATGGATGTCTCAGAGGTAGCACTGCCAGTTGTTCTGTCCCACAGAGTGCCAGGCAGTACTGTCTGCCTGGAATTGATATATACTGATACACACCTCACATTGCCAGCTAGGTATTGAGAACACACACTTCCTCTATGCCTTAATGTCCATGACTTACTGAGGTGCCATCAAGTAAACATGGCTGACTACCCATGTTGACTGACCCTCCAAAAGTGAAGCTGAAAACACATTACCAAAAACAGTACTATAAATTATGTAGATAGATATCAAGAGTGACTCGAATATACATATATGCAGGAGGGCTAACATGGTTCTACTATTGTATTATATCACTTAATGCTAAGGAATAATTGATGACGGGTTATTTGATCAATCTTGTATGTCTGTATGTGTTATCCTGAACACACACTTCGAAGATATCAATATGCAAAACAGCAACTATTGGTGGTTTTTTGTTGTTATTGTTGTTTTTTTTTGTCTTTGTTTTTTTGTTTTTTGTGCTTTTCTGTTGTTGAGAGGATAATTGTCTGACCAATTTTGCATGTCTGTATCTGGGTTCATATATATACACTTCGAAGATATCAATGGGTAAAGCAACAACCACTGATGAGTCCATGTCACCTTGTCTGTAGATCAGTTTTTATTGTACTATTTTTATGCTAATTTGTGTCTGTTTGTTAATATGTTTTTGTGCTTTTATTTAAAAAAAAAAAAAAAAAGAGTGACTCAAGTCCCCAGGCAAACCAAACTCTGCCATCAGGCATGGCATTGCAAGGCCTGAGAGATTACTCCCAGAAACTGTGACAAAAGCTAGTTTTCTGTTTGAGAAAGTAAGTTTTTGTCTGAACCACACCCTTCACTTATTTTAGGAACTTCCAGTGGGCAAACAGGTATAGATCTTAGCACAATGAAGATAATGCCTCATTGGGCCATCAGACACTCACACAAGCTTAGGTAGATTTTTGTACTTTCCTGGCAAGGAGATCCAAAGGAGGGATAAAATTCAGGCCTAACACTCTTGGTCAAGCTACAATTTATGCACTAGTAGAATTCCCAAGAACGTGCTTTTATTGAATTTATGGGAGACAGATAAAGGTCTTTTTGTAACACCACAAAGGCACAGCATGGCTTAGAGTCAGCCTTGGCTACAAAGTGCCAGTAGTGCTCCGTCCACAGAGAGCGCACCTGCACCACATCACCGAGCAGCGCCCTTCCACTCCCTCTCCACTGCCCTTACTCCTTGCACATTGTCTAGAGACCTTGGCTTCATTCCGGAAGGGCATAGTATGTTTTCCACCTCCACGGACAAAGTGATATCTTCGCAAATTTCTTTTCAGAGTAGCTTGTACATGCAATGCCTTTACCAGCTTCTTTACATTTCATAGTATAATATTCAATGTGTTCGTACACTAACACATTTATATTTACGTTTCCTTTAAACAAGGAAATTCTTATCCTCTAAAAATGCCTGTGTAAGTTTACTTAGCCAGAATTAATGTTGATTCCTCTCAGATTTAATGTCCTGTTGAAATCTCTTTGATGCCACCTAAAACAATCTTCATAAATCATTTTTCATCTAAGTTGTTTAGGCTTTTATTCATCACAAGTATATTTCAGGTAAATACCTAGTCCTGGTTTATCAAAGAACCTATCTTGTACACGTGACATTAGTTTGTAGGACGGCCACATTCCAAAACTTACTAACAACTATGAGGAAAGCTGATCAGCTTTTCAGATCAAGAGCTGTAGGGACACCGGGGCTATGTGGCTTTCTGTTGTCACTTTAATGGCATAGGAAAAGAATATGCCTAAAAAGAAAGATATGCTGATCAATCAGAGGTAACAATGCAGAGATAATGCTGATTATCTTCTCATTTTTGGTGATGCTATCTAAATTCACAAATCCAGGTATGTCTATGAACTTCTCTTTGGGCTGTCTGTGAAATGGGTACACACATTTTCTTTTGCGATTAAACTGTCTTGGAGTAAGCTCCTTCAGTTTGACATTGAAAGAGTTCTGAGAAGTGGAGACAGGAAGCCACTAACACTGCACATTAGCAGAAGGATAAAAGTCAGAACTTTCACCTTCTCAAACACTGTGAGATTGCCTAGAGAGAAATGATAAATGTCCTCTCTGAACTGGACTTTCTGGTCTTTCTGACCTTGACTGCTCTACCAGGGCTTTGCTTTTTGTGTTTCTTTAGTTCATCTTCCTTTTCCACGACACCACTGATTCAATCAAGGACTTTATGTCTGTGAACGTGATTGAGTTAGTTCAGGCAGAAATGTGCCTTATCAACGCATCCTCTCACAGAAGGTGTAATGATGATTAATGAGATCATTGCTCTCATAATTCAAAAGTGACTTCATAGAGTGGCCTATGTGGTTATAGGGAGACAAACATGGTTCTGAATTGTGTGTACCCAGCGCCTTCAGTTCAGCTGGTCCCTCAGGACCGGGACTAACATGCCCTTCAAATTAGCGAGGCATGGAGTCATTAACTATACATGACAGATTGTAACGCAGGAGGAAAGTATCTCTTTAAACATTTGCCAGTCACATACCTTCTTAAATGGGAGCAAGTAAAAGTGTTGCCACTGAGTTACCATTATCTTATTTAAAAAAAAAAATATTTGCAGAACATCTACTGTTCATTATGTGCCATGTGTTGGTAAGGGTAGGTGTGTGTGTGTGTCTGTGTGTATGTGTGTGCGTGCGTGTATGTGTGTATGTGTGAATAAATACAACTATCTGACACTAACTGAATTCCAAATGTACTAAATTCATATGAAGATACTTTTTAAAAAATCATAGTTTAACCCCTCTGTCTGTTTCTCTTTAAGTAAAAGCAAAATTATAAAAATGCAGATTTTACCTTTTATGTGAACTAGTTATTTTCTTTGAAAACCTTTGGGCACTCAAACAGAACATCTAAAGATACAAGATAGGAGAGGCAATTTCAAATCATTAGACACATCATTTTCATATAGATAGAAAATAAGCTTATGTCAAAATTTTATTTGAGTCATTAATAAAAGAATGAGAAAAACCTTGGAGATGGTCTAGAAAGAATTTGAGAACTTCACATACGCTTCATGAAGACAAAGTCACATGTTCCCTTTTCCTTTCCCTTACTGCCTCCTTTCATTCTTTCCTAACCTGGAGTGGAAGTCTTTTTGAGGGTTTATCTTCAATTATCTTTAAAAGAACATCTGAAATGTTGCACAAGTCCAGAGTTAAGAAAGAAAAGTGAGGGAAGAAAGGCAAAAAAGAAGGAAGGAAGGAAGGAAGGAAGGAAGGAAGGAAGGAAGGAAGGAAGGAAGGGGAAAGGAAAGGAAAGGAAAGGAAAGGAAAGGAAAGGAAAGGAAAGGAAAGGAAAGGAAAGGAAAGGAAAGGAAAGGAAAGGAGATACCTTGGGTCAGACAAGGCATTGTAGTATTTAATTTCAATTAACATCGTTATCACTGTGGAGTCCTCTCATTTAGACCCTCCCAGTATTTTTTAAAGTGAAATTTAAAATTTCTTAAAATTAAAAATTACAGGTGAAATGTCTTATTGCATTGAATGGAAATGTTTCCTTTCCTTTGAATGTTCTTCCTCTTTTGTATCTCAACTACTCCTTGATTTTTGGTCAATGTCATTGGCACTCTGTCATGGTTAAAAAGCCACTGCACATTAACTCATCTGATATGCCACTGTCAACCAATAGTTTTAGAATTTCAGACACAGTTGTGATACTAAGCTATTTTCAGGGAGGCAAAATTTAGTCAGAACTTCATTTTTTTGCCTGGTTAGAATTGATAGCATAACTCTTCTACAAACGCAGGAGTTTTAACTCCTACAGAGGCTAGTAAAAGTAAGCATAGGAAAACAGAAAAAGACATAATGCTAACCTAGGTTGTACAACTCAGAAGCATAAATTTGGAGAATGATGCACTTAATGAGTTTGGTCATTGCTTGAAAGTTATTTTGGGATTCCTTGGAAGATCTTGACAATATGTGTTCTTGTCCAATGATCCTGGGCCACCAATTCAATCCCAGTATTCTCAATAAGGAAAAAAATCCATGGGTATCTAGTATTCCATAATTTAATGTGCACATAGTGCTTTGATTACCAATCATGGGTAGTTGAGGTATACATATAGGAAGTTCTTAGGAAGTATTTTTTATGACCATACTGAAGGCACAGTTTTGCGCTTAGGATTTCTTTTGTAGTCGTATTATGTGCTTATTAGAATATAAAGGTAGTAAACTCTGAGTGTGTTATCATTTATGACACACAGAGAAAGAATTGGGGAAGGGGTGCATGATGGCTTAGTTACTTGCCCTTTCCTTAAATGGGGACCATGGTTGAAGTGTTCTACTTAGCGAAACAAGCAGGAACTGTCCTTTTCCACAAATCTTCTTAAGCATAAGCCTTAGGCTGATGACAAGTGATCAGGCATAGCTCTTTAGAAGCTGGATGATTAATTCCTTGGCCCATGGTTAAATGCATCTTGGGAGTTGACTTCTACAGTAGTTAATTTCTAATAGAGATTGAAATGAAACTCACAATCCTTGGAACAAAACAACAATTTACAACTTCAGTTGTAGTTAACCAGGAAGAAAGACTGTAGCAACAGAAAAGAAAACCAGCCAGCCGGGCTACAGCGAGCCAACTGAGTAGTCTTTCATAATAGCAATAAAGAAGGAAGACTTAAAGTGTTCTCCCTTCAGAAAAATGGAATTCAGAGGGGAATGAATAAAAGTAGAAATCTATCTTCATCAAGACATTTAGAGGCTAGAGCACTGTCTTGTTCTTAGTGGCTTTGCATATTCAAGACACTACTTCAAAACAAGAAAGGACAGAGCACAGAGCTGACCAGACACTACTCAAACTCCTGACCATCACCTGGCCCTCAGAGGGATCTGGTTGACCTGCCACATTACCTACTTTGTGAATTCTTTCTTAATGCAGGCAGACTGGTGAGGGCATTTCTTACGTGTTTTTTTGTTTCTCCCTGCCCTTCTTTTTGGTGTGGTGGGGGCATTGAACACAGGGCCTTTCCATTCAACTTTATCTCTGTATATCCCCAGGCCTTTTTATTGTCAGACAGATTCTTGTAGAGTCATTAGTTTGCAAGTCTGGACTGAAATTTGTGGTCCTCCTGCTTCAGCCTTCCAGACTGCCAAAAACTTCTTCATTTTATTAAACAAATTATTCATTCATAGCGGCACAGGTTGTTACAAATCTACACACAGTGTGCTAGGCATTGTAAGGGTGTTGGTAAGACATAGCAGTGGACACATACATCATCTGATCGGTCCATTCTATTTCTAAGTTTTGTTTTGCATGTCTTTCAAGTCGCCTTGATAGGAGACATTGCAATCTAGCTCTCTTGTTTTATTTCTCATCACAGCCAGGGCTTGGTGCACAACAAGATAATAATAACCTATTATGATTTTCACATCACTTCAAATCCAGTTCAAATGATCAATCTTGAAAGATTGTTATGTCATAAAATAATAAGAATTCATTATTTTTCTTGTCTCTAGATGACTTCTCTATGTTTATTTGGCTGTAAGCTCTCTGTGTGTATATATATGTGTGTGTGCTGTGCATGTATGTATGTGTATCTGACATTCTTTATTATATGTGATATTATTTATCTGTTTGATGACTATTTATTAAAACCCATGGGCATCGTGGCAAATTTTGTGACAGATACAATACGAGGGATGTAAAATACCCATGTTTCTTTCTTGAAAGTATTTCTATTGGTGAATTGTTAATTTAAATTTTATGAGTTTTATCATGTTAAACAGTGTATTTAATATAACAGAAAAATAAAATATCAATGAAATAATGTATTAAATTTCTTTTATTTTAAAAATAAAAGAAAACATATTAACAAACAGGCATCCATTTACAAAATAGCATAACCACAATGCAAACAATATAGAACTACAGACAAAGTGGTAGGAAATTAACAATGGTTGTTGTATTATGTATTGATATCTTTAAAGTGGTTTCTCAGTAAAGCAAGAGACATGCAGTAATGATCAAACAAGTAATCATTAACTGTTCCTTTCAGTAAAGCAATAGAAAACAATAGTACCACTGTTAGCTGTCCTGTATATACATACATACATGATTTCCCCTTCATTCTCTTGTCCTTTTCCACACACCAGTTGCCCATTACTTTTGAGCATTTCCCTTTCATTTCACAATGTCTCTCATACCTCCCAGTTTTTATTCATTCTTTCAGGTTCTTATACCACTGAAACAATACGTTGCTTACACATGTAGGTTTGATTTATTTTACTTATAAATATGGTCTCTAGTTGTGACCATTTACCTATAAAAGCCACAAGTTTCTCTCTTTATAGCTGAGTAATATTCCATTATATAAAAGTACCACAATTTCTTTTATCCAATCCTCAGTGGATGGACGTTTGGGTTGCTTCTACAATTTAGGAATTACAAATTGTGCTGCTATGAATATGGGCAGATATATATCACTGTGATATGATGTTTTCCAATCTTCTGGGAAAATACCCAGAAGGGGAAAAGCTGGGTTGAATGGGACCTCTAGACCTGGTTCACTGAGGAATCTCCAACCTGATTTCCACAGTGGACTCACCAGTCTACATTCCCACCAGCAGTGGAGAAGAGTTCCCATTTCTCCACAGCCTCGCCAGCATTTGTTATTGGTTGATTTATTAATGCTAGCCATTCTTACTGGGGTGAGGTGAATTTTTAATATATGATTGTTTAGAAGATACATCAACATTTTCAGCATCAACTCTTTACCTGCTGACAAAATCTAAAACATAACAGCAGAAATAAATGCCTATGTAAGCTACAATGAAAATACAAGCAAAACTGTACTATAGAAAGAATCTTTACTCCAGTTATTACACTTAAGGCATCTTCATACATGACAGCTGCATGTTCCATGCACAAATGTTGCTTAGGCTGACAACACATGTGCTTAGCTTTCCTTCCTTGTTCGGCAGGCCCCACTTGTCCCCTCTCCTGTCTTTCTCTTTTGTCAGGGGCTTCTAATTATGTTATATAAAGTGCACTTAGCATCAAAATAAAATATCAATACTATTTGTTTGCTTACAAAATCTAAAGAATGAAAACAGAAATAAACTCTTTCATGAGCAACAATGAAAATACAAATAAAATTCTATCAGAAAAATAATCTTCACTTCAATTATCACACCTAAGGGAATTTTTACACAGGAAAACGCATATTCCACACACAGGTTTCACTTACACTGATGGCACATGTGTTTTGTTTCCTGTCTTGGGTAGGACATACGTGACATCTTGCTTATTTCCTTGTTTTCTTAGGAGGTTCTTGTGATGTTTCTCTTGTCTTTTCACTAATCTACTCCAGAATTCTTTTGCAGAGTTCTTTGGGCAGATACCTATTGTTCTTCCTCTATTGTAATGGATCATTTTGCAATATCTCTAAACACAAAAAAAATGAGTACTGATTTCCTGCCAAACCACAATATACACCACTACCTGGGAGCCAGCAACCAATGCAGTTATCAACAGAAGACTCTGGATCCTCATTTTGACCAGCAGCATTTTCATCAATATTCTGACTTTCCTGGCTCTGACCAGGGTCTCCCATATAGCTTTAGCATACAGAAGCTCCATCTTTAACCAGTCTCTCAAAATCTTTCCAAATTAATTCCCAAGTCTCTTAAGCTACATGGCCAGGCAATGTCACAGCAATGACCCCATTTCTGTACCAAATTCTGTTTTAGTTACTTTTCTCTATGTTGAGACAAAGCACTCAACACCCAAAGTTAAATGAAGAAATGTTTATTTATCTCATAGTTTGTAGATATTCCAGTCCACAATTGACTGGTTCCGAGGTAGGGTAGCACATGGTAGAGGGGCAACAGTTCATGACGGTTGGGTGGCAGAAGACAGAAGAAGCAATAAGAGTAAAATGGGGAAACAAGACTTTCTATCCATTTTATTTTATCCAGACCACTGGGATTAGGGCAGTTCTAGTCCAAGCAATCACCCACCCTTAATCCCGGCACTGAACCATAAATTAATCATAAACTCTAGATTCAGATATCTCTGAAAAAGTCCCCCCCAAGACTACATGAGATTTTGGTGAGATATCCTGACACAAATCATAGTATATCCCATCCCACCTCTTTATAGACAACATTCCTTTATGCAAATTTCCCAGTATAGCAGAGTTTAAGTTTAATATATGTTGATATTTTTATCATTTAGCATTATCAGTTTAATTAAACTTACAATTTTCAATTTGCAAATCATATTACCTTAAAAATATTACACTCCTTGTGATTTTTATCTCCATTTTCAGATCATCAAATAGAAGTTAACCTTAATTCTCGAAGTCATAGCTCTGAATTTGTCCTTGTCTTCCAGAAATGTAAATAAGTAAGCAATGCTCCGTGGAGCAACAGTTAGAGAAATGCCAGTTGGTAGAGGACACAAAACCAGACACAAGGTAGAAAATTCAGACCAAGAAGGCTGCTGCCCTGTGAAAGATGTCAACACCAAAATGCATCATAAAAGGAGTTCTGGAAGTTAGTGAAGAATAATTTTGGACTGCGACACTAAACAAAATCAGATTATTGCAAAGAGCTGCGAAGGAATAACAGTCGAATCCTGAAAACAGATGGTTAAAGTCGAAAGCGAGAGGAGAGAACAATAGGCTTTTTTAAAAAATAGAACTATTCCCGGTAAAACAAGGACAGTTCAAGCCTTGTGAAAACATCCTGCAACAACAGTAAACTGATTCTGTGACACCAACCAGAGAGGAAAAATAATAGGTACTCCGATAAACGTCTTCAGAGCGTCATTCTGTAGTCTCTCCTTTTTGAAAGAAAAGTTTTCTTTCCTTGACTCTCAGTACATTTGTAGCATTCGTTAGTAATTAAATAGAATACAACTCTCAGCACATTGTGCATAAACGCCTTGGTGTGCTTCATTTAGATTGCTAACGTTGTCAGGATTTATCATCTTTAAAAAAAATACCTGGGACTAAGTGTAGTGACAAAAGCATTGTCATCTCTTTGGGTCAAGGAGAAGGGGAAAAAGACAAGAATCTTGCTGCTTTGTTACCATAGTTTCCAACACACCTGGCTTTTAAAAGCCTAATGTAAAACTATTTTCATTAGTACAAGACTTATGATAAGCAATGTTTAATGAAATTGGAGATAAACCACTGAAATTTGGAAAGAAAATATTTAACCACTAATTATTCTGTTTGCTATCACTTAATATTCTGGCACATATGAGACTTTGTTTCCTCCAACAAAATATTTGTGTAATGTGGTCAAGCTGATAACTAGTCTAGTCATGCCCAGGTATAATGGTTTGAACAGAAGTCTTATATGAATTTTATATTCTTATACTTTTATCATTACGCTATGTTTTAATGTGTTCCGCAGGTTGAAATATAAAAAGCAAACAATTTTCAATCTATTTTTTTTTATTTTCAACACTTACACATGTATTGTCTTTAATATTCAGTGTTTTAATGAAGGTAGATGTCAAAAATGAGGTTTTGCCTAATTTGCAATTCCTAGAAAAATTAAGAGTGCACTTATGACAACAAATGAATTTCACTAATAGAAATTTATTCCATAGATGCATGTGAACAAATTTAAAACCCTAAATATAAAGCGATGGCTAATAAAGTATTGCTTAAAATAAGAACAAGAAGAGAATACACCAAGTAGCCCTCAGTAAGAAATATGAGATATTAAATTACGGGGCATTACAGCATGCTCATACTATGATTAATCATGGTTAAACTATGACATAACTGAAATCAGCCAGGTCCTGATTTATATTTCAGGAATAACTCCCAGACCTTTTGCTAATGATCCTTATGGTGTGGAATCCATTTTATGGAACGGATATAAGCAGAAGAAGCCAGTTGTTTAAATGAATGACTTCAAAACTCCCTGTGAAGTGCTGGGGATAAAGCTCAGTGGTATAAGCTCCTGCCTGTCAAGCTCAAGGTCCTGAGTTCGATCCTCAGTACTGCAAAAAGACCAAAACAACAACAACAAAAAAGGAGGCTTGTGAAGAACATAAATTTCTTTGCAAATAAGACAAAACCTGCACAGGACTGTGCTTCCAACCACCGCCTGACTTCTCTTTTCACCCTTCCTTTATTGGCCCTGGCTACCAGCTGCTCTGGAAGGGTGATTTGAGTTTAGAGCTACAGGCTTCTTGCTGGTCTTCCTTACAAAAATACCTTTCTGTTTTTACAAAACTCTGGTGCCCTAATATTGGTTTCTTTGTTTGTGGAACATGAGTCCTTACTCAGGAACATAATTATAGTGTGGAAAAGAAAATTAAGGCCACTGTAGATATATCAATGTGGAAAAATTTCCACAATTTAATAAGTCAAAAGAAAGTTCAAAATATATTTTATAGTATAATCTACCTTTGCAAAAAAGCTAAAGATTTAAGTTGATACAATATTAAATATCCAGATATTTGAGGTTCTGAAATATTTCATATTTGGCCAATAAATGTGGTATTTATGTCAAAAGAATCATGCTGGTAACAAGAAAAACATCAAAAATAAAAGAGAGGTCAGATATAAGGAATTAATTTCAAAAAAAGAAATTAATTTCCCTTTTTAAATTTGTCACTCATTTCAATTCCTTTCAGCAATTTATATATAATACAAAACACATTTGGGTGGAAATGGCACAAGTAAAGAAAACTGTCCTGCAAGAGTTATTCTAACTCTAACGCTACAGTTCACATTACTTGAAGAAGCGGTCTACTGACAATTTGCTAACTTTGCAGTTGTACACATCTTATAAATCCAGTAGAGCACAGAGGATTGGTCTCACCATGGTTATTCATAGTTATCTTCAAGAAAACAAACTCAATTCTCATCAGCTGCCTAACATTCCTTTGAAGCCAATCAGAGTGTAACAACTATAATTTTCCAGGAGCTACTCTGTGAATTAAAAATCAAACAGAGAGAAAGGTTATTTCTTACTGTGGACACAAAACAACAACACTGAGAACTACATGAAGGTTCAGAGCAGAACTCTGTTATCTCAGAGTAAGTAAAGTGATAAAATGAGAAAAAGTAGAAAATTAAAATCCATTAATAACAGTGGACTTAGAATGACAATTCTAGGATTTATATACAAGAAAATGGGAAATCACATTTCTGTCCCTGTCAGGGTATCCTAATGCTGTCAAAATTGGAGCTAGTTCATCATTTGATGGGTGGGGGGCTCTATATTGCATTGTGTGATACTCACCAGGATCCTCAGTTCTTTATTTACTGTAAAACAGCACCATCCCTATCTTTCACTTTCCAGTCCCCAGTTGTGATAAACAAAAATGGCCGGCCAGGTCCAAATATTCTTCAATGGAGAAAACCATTCCTGGATGAGAATCTGCAACATGCACTATATTGATGATTATGAAAGATTTAAATTTGTTGTTGAAATTTTTCATGCTATTATCCTTAGTTATATATACATTTACATTGCAATCCCATATCCAAACATACATATATGTGTAATTTGGAACCTACATGAATATTTAGTAATTATTTTGGGACAGGCACTCATCTATCAAAATAAACTGTAGTATAGTACTAACAGCCTCTTTTGCACCAGGACCCCCTTTGGCTGATAAGCTCTGGATAAATTTTATGAAAAGGTCCAGACCAGTTGCTGTATCCAAGGGACAGAGACATCAGTAGCCACAGAGCCCTGGAGCTTTTACAAACTTAGACAAAGGCTCAATTATCGTACAAATTGATCAGGCCTGTCTAACATATATTGGCTTAATAGAATTCATATTAAAAGCAAATATTTTATATAACAGTAACTCTATTTAAGGATGACTATATATAATATATTAAGTATGACTATGTATAAAATATAATATTTTCTAATCTCTTTTTACTTTCTCTCTCCAACCTTATATTTTTAAATATCAGCACTATATAGTACTAAGTTACAGTTACAGACACAGTGATAAATGGTAATTCAGACTTTGATAAACCCTTTACTGCAGATGCATGAGTTCAATCACTCAACTATAACTTATTCATATTGATAGACATAAATATGCTAACCTGGGATAACTTCCACAGAAATGTCCCAGTTTTGGGCTTGTAACATAATACTGATACCAAGATGAGACAAAAGGAAAACACTGACAGCGGGTATTGGCAGTTTGATTTTATATTTGCAGCTAATCCTGGTGACTATTACCCTTATTGAATAAAACATGAAATGTTAGAAGTGAAAGATCACTTGGACTGATCAATTCAACTTTCTATAGGTACAGTAACAAAGGCAAGCATTCTACCTTCCTGCTTATCTCCTTAGCTTAGCTTTTATTGTCAAAGTTTCTAGAACAAAAAAAAGTATATATTTTCAAATACAAACTGGGTTTTGGTGTGATTCACATAGAATCAACACGCTGTCTCTTCCATTTATTACAACTCAAATCTCTACATAGGGTGAATAAAACTTCTCTTTGAGGATTCTGAAAAGCAAGTAGAGTAGATACCTGGGAAGGAAGATGGGAGCTTGAAGACTGCCACAGCCGTCCTCTTTCTCCCTGCCCCTTCGCCCACATCCCCTCATCCATCTTTCCACTCTCAGGAGCCTAAATCTGTAATGAACCAAAGGTGTCACCATGCAAAACTCAGTGGCCATGAGACTTCAAAAGGGAGTGTTTGCAATAGAAAGAGTAATGACTATCATCCATTTCATTTTTCTCTCTCGGGTCTGCCAGGCTGGAAGCAAAAGCTAACCCCCCTAGTTGCAGACCTGTGGTGTGGCACTGGTTTAGCAGCAGTAAGGTTTACTGATTTTCCCTGGAGGAGAACATAATTTCAGGACATGTGCAACAAATGGGGATTTTAAAATCCTGGCTTTCTGGCCAGAGAACAAGAAGAGAAGAACAAGAAGATTTTGAGAGGCAGTGAATTTGAGAAGATTATGTGGAAGAGCTTGGTCAGGGGATCGAGAAGGCAAGTTATGCATGGATCCTTACTGGTGTGTCTGTGCA
Organism: Dinomys branickii; assembly: GCA_004027595.1. Taxonomy (NCBI): domain Eukaryota; kingdom Metazoa; phylum Chordata; class Mammalia; order Rodentia; family Dinomyidae; genus Dinomys; species Dinomys branickii. Next base: position 13,178 of record PVLD010012182.1, on the reverse strand, counting down.
AATACTCCAATCACAAACCAAGAACTTGGATGACTCGCCAAAGATGCAGTTCTCCAAGTCCCAAAATGTCTCTGGGCTGCCTAAGTAGGATGAGTCCAAACAGCAAAGCAAAATCTTTAAAAACTAAACTGACAGTGGCACCACAGCCCATACATGTCAAGCAAAATTTGAAGATTAACTAATGAACAATGAATATTTCTTAACACATATTCTCCAAAGGCCTTAATAAGACCTTGAGGCATAAATGTAATATTTTAAATGTCCTGGGTGCAATACAAAATTACTGAACTACAATGAAACAGGAAAACTTCAACAACTTTCAGGGAAAAAGACATGAAGCACACAATGAACAATTTGTCAGAATGATTAGGTACAAATTTTCATGCAGTTATTATAATCAAGCTTCATTAAGTAAAGATGAAATCTCTTGAAACAAATGGAGAGATTGAATTTTTCATAGGGAAAAAAGATATTTAAAACTGCAAAATTTAAAACTGAAGCATATAAAAACCAGAACATAAAACTAACCAGATGGACTGAATATCAGAATGAAGGTTATAGAGAAAGATTTAGTGAAGTGAAATGTAAATAAATTAAAAGAAAAAAGCCAATCATAATGATAGGGGCAGGGGAGATTTAAAAAATAGTGACACAGGTCTATGGAATAATATCCAAAAAAAATCGATTATCCAGGTCATTGTAGTCTCACAAGGATAGAAGTTCTGTGTCCTATTCCCTAAAAATGAAGAAAGATTATAATTCAGCAAAAGATAAAGTCTCCACATTAAGGAAGCTCTGTGAACACCAAATATAAGATCATAGGGAAATACGTCTTTACATATCTTAAACTGCTTAAAGCAAAAAGTAAAAGAAGAACAAATCTTAAAGATAATCATAAATCAGTGAGATGAGGTATATGGGAAATAATAAATTCTAAGCACTGAGGCTGTTTCATCACTAACCATGGATATGGGAAAAATACATTTTTAAGTGCTGAAGGCAAACAGTTGTCAACCAAGTATTCTTTATCCAGTTAACAGATCCTTCAAGTGAAGAATAACTAAGATCATCTAACACCACTTCTCTAAAACACGTTGAAGATAATTTTCAGGCAGCACCCGTGTTACCAGAGGGAAGTATGAATAATCAAGAAAGAGGGACGATCAACAAAAATGGTGAACCTGTGAGCAGGTGTAATAGACTGTGTCTCCTCTCAAGGTCTTTGAAGTGTGTATCACAGTTGAAATAGCTTGGTGATTTTCAACTTATTCAGCTACAGTAGACTTAACAATTATAACAAATGGGAGAGGAAAGGGACTTAAAATGTTGTCAGGACTCCACTTTTCAGAGGCAAAATATAGACTAGATTGAAACATGACATGTGGATGTTGTCAACCTCATATCAACCACTAACATAAAACAAATGGAAAAAATATGCTAAAAATTGTATAGTTAAAATGGAAATCTAAAAATTGTTCAAATAAACTAAAAAGGACAGAGAAGGGAGAGAAGGGAAACAAAACGAAAATAAACACTGATGGTATGGTATAAATACAAACATGTTAATATTACATTAAAATAATGACATAAGACCACCTACTTAAAAGACAGGGGTAAAGACTGAATTCCAACGACATGCAAATATATGCTATTTATGAAATATTTTAAATATTTGCAATGAAAAGTTTAAAAACACGAATAAAATACGAGCAGTGACTACAGAAAGCCTGAGCAGTTTAGAGCAAGGAGAATCAGGAAGGATAAAAAGGCATGTTACATAATGTTAACAAGCATTTCATTGAAAAAATTATAATCATTGACTGAATGAATGTAATGAGAGGATATCAAAGGACTTCTTTCTGTATGTGTGTTTTTATATTTGGTATTACAGTCTGAAAGGATTTTATTCTCCCAGATTCGTAAAGTAAAACCTAATCATTAAAGTGATAATATTAAGCAGTGAAGCCTTTGAAATGTGATTAATCCACTGAGGGAAAAACCTTCATGAATGGAATTAATGGATTTATTTAAGAAAAAGGCAGGAGGGACCCCTTGTCTATACCACCATGTGAGGATATAAGGAGGGGGCACTGCATAGGAACAGAGCAAAGGCTTCCTTAGAGGGCCTTAGTATAGGACTTCTCAGTCTCTAGAATTGTGAGAAGTGCATTTTTGTTGTTTATGTGTGTTAATCTATTTCCTGCTATATAAAAGAACACCACAGGCTGAATACTTTGTAGTGGACAGAAACTCATTTGGCTTGTGACTCTGAAGGCTGCGAACTCTAAATTGAAGGGCCGCATCTGGTGAATGATTCTTGCTGCATGAAACTATGGTGGAAGGCACCAAATAAACAGAAGAGTAAGAGAGAACAAGAGGAATTGTGTTCACTTTTATGTCAAATCCACTCCTGTGGTATTGGTATCCACTCACTCCTGCAGGTGACACCTCATGAACTAAGCACCTCTTTTGGCTCAACTAATCCCACACTGTTGCATTGGGGAATAGGTTTCTAACACATGAACCTTAGGGACACTGTCAAACCATAGCAACAAACCACCCACTTCTCATATTTGCCAAAATAACCCAACTTACTGAATACAGTTAGAAGACACCAACACTGTTTAAATGTAATTGATAGGAAAAGTAGACAGAAAATCAAAGAAAAAGACTTGAACAATGTTTTAATAATGTGGTCTACACCTTAAATGCTCAGAGGTAGAGCACTGAGGAGGTAGTTGGATCATGAAGCATTTCTCATCAATGAGTTAACCTATTTATGAGTTCATAGTTGAATGTGCTACTAGAAGTGGGGGCTTGGCTGTAAGAGGTGCATCACTGAGGTCTTGACTTTGGAAGCTGTGTCTCTAACTGTGGCTCTTCCTGCTTTCTCTGTTTCTCGGATGGGATAGTTGAGCACTTTTCCTGTACAGAGCCCTTCCCCCTACCATTCTTCCTTTCATCTATTAGTTGAACTTACTGAAGTCTCTGAAACAATGAGCCACAATTAAACTTCTCCTCAAGTTTTGGATATTGGGTATTTTTGTTCCATTGACAAAGAGGCTGATGAATATATTTCATGGATGGATTGATCCAATGAAGGATTAATAGCCTAATGGGTTTTAAGAGAGGAGCTTGTTACCAAAGCAAGCTCTCTGCACACCAGGCAACGTGACTTGAATAGCTTTGCTCTACTATACTTTCTCTATCATCCTATTTTGGTTTGACAGAAGCTTAAAAGCAATGAGCCAATCCACTATGGACTGATACTGCTGCAACCATGAGTGAAAAAAGAATTTTCCAATTTAAATTCATTTTCACAGACACTTTTGCACAACAAATAGAAGCTGACAACCTTGACACAACTGACTTAGATAAAGCCTTTCACCCAACTGCCTAAGAATACATACAGTTTTTATGAGCAGATGAAAGAGTTACATGGTAAGACATACTGTAGGCCACAGAAAAAAATATTTACTAGAAAACCAAACATAACAATATGCAAATACTATTTTGTCACCATCATGGAATATAACTAGAATTCAGTAACAGAGGATTTTCCTCAAGAACCTCCCTCCACATGAAAATTATAGACTTATAACAAAAACTGAGTCAAACAGGTAGAATTGAGATAAATTTAAAATATTTTGATCTAGATGTGAGTGAAAATATCTCATATCAAAATTATGATGATATACAGAAGAGTAAGGAAATATACAGCATTAAATCCATATGTTGGAAAAAAGAGTAAAGTTTCAAAATTACTAATTTAAGATTCCACCTTAAGAACCTAGCAGAAGAAGAGCAATATAAACCCACAGCCATGCAGAGAAAAGGAAATGGTATGAGCAGCTATTAAAGAAATTTAAAACAGGAAGGCAACAGAAAAAAAAATCAATAAAATCAAATTAATCTCTTGTATCATTAATGAAATTGAACTCTTAGCACTCTTACTAAGAAAATGAATAAGCACAAAGTTCTAATAAAAGAAATGAAAGAGGGCTTATCTTTATTAACTTCAGAGACATTAAAAACATAATAATGGAAGCCTGCAAATACTACTACTAGTTTCAATATGAGGAAATTAAATAATTTCTTGAAAGACATGAACTAGGATAACTTTCTTAATAAAAGATAATGAAAATAGTCATATCTAAAGAAGGGATTAAATTCATGGTTAAAACTTTTATGAAAGTGTCAAGTTTGGTTTCTCTCATAAATTTTGCTGTATGTTTTAAAAATGAAATGATATAGATCTTATGTATCTTCCAGAAACAGGAAAAATGTAGTGTTTATCAACTCCTATTATAATGCCAAGATTGTCTTAATACCAAAATCAGGATTCAAGAGTATAGAAAAGAAATCCAAGGAATCATAGCAATCATAAATGTAGATGCTAAAATCCTCGAATCGAATGCAAAAACTAAACAGAATAAAGCAGCATGGCCAAGTGAGGTTAATCTCATAGATGCAATCTAAAACTGATATTAGAAAAATCAACAAAACATAGATATGTAGTCTATCATATCAGCAAATTGGCAAATAATAACTGATTTGGTGCTCTCATGAGCTTTGCAATCTTTGGTTTGAAAGTAACATTAGGAAAATTACTAACATTACTTTGGAAGAAATTCTGACATTACTTTTAGAAAAACTTCTCAGTCATTTTGTTAACTACTCTTTCCTCCCCCTCTCTCCTTTCACATTCCCATTACACGATTCACCTTTCTAGCAGTCTCATGATGCTTTGCTGTATTGCTATTTTTCTAGTCCTGTTTTTCTCTTTTCTCAATTTTGTGTTTCTGTTGTTAAAACCTCAAGTTCAGAGATTCTTTCCTCCATGTGTCCAGTCTATTAATGAGTCAGCCAGCAAGATTCTTTACTTCAGTTAGTGTTTCTTTTTTTTTAATTTTTAATCCCCACAACCTCTTCAGATTATCATTTCTGTGCACTAGCCATGTGCTCATGAGTGTGGTCTATTCTTCTACTGCTGCCTATAACGTATAAAACAGAGTTCATTTTAAGTTTCTGTTCTGGGAATCCCACATTCACACCCTGTCTGATTTATTTTGAAGCTTGTTAAATCTCCTCAAACTGTGTTTTTTCCTTTAGTATTTGCCTTCTAACATTTTTGTTGCTTTTTAAAAGTGAGAATAATGTAATGAGTGCAGAAGACTGAAGTATATAGTTCAGTATATCATACAGCAGCAAGGCAGGAAGAGGGACAGAGAAACACTGTATCCCTGTGAAGAGGTCTTTTTCTGTTTCTGGACTGTGAACATAACCAGTGCTTCTAAGTTTCCTTTGTCTTTCTAAGTGGAACAGGGGGGTTAGAGAGACTGAAGTTAGCCCTTTACCCTGAGGTCAACTAGCCTCTGATTATATCTCAGCAAGTGAGGCCCTGACTCACTGGTTTTTACCTAAAAGTAGATCTTGTAAAGAACAGACTGCACTGCTATATTTCCATTTTCTTCTCCTTCCCTGACCAGGAGAATGAGGGAATTTTCTGTGATATTCCGGGGGGGAACATGGAAGAGATCCTGGAATCTCACGGGAGAACGGCTGTGGTGGTAGGGTATGACTACGCTCATTGGAGTGTTTAACTTTCAGTTGTCCACTCTCAGCCTCCAGCAGTTCATTGTAGTTTATGCTTTTCCTGTCCTAGCACTGGTTTCTGCAGAGGTTTTTGCACAGGGATTTCTGCACTGTTAATCTGTGATCTTCTGCGCATTCTTGCCTATCTGTCTTTGCAGTTTGGATAATTACCATTACCATTACCCTGTGGACTAATTACCATTACAGATCTAAGAGTTGTTGATTTTTTAATCTGTTCAGTTTTTTACTAGTTAGGAGAAAATAAAAATTTTGCAACTTGGACACTGGCAGTCCAGTCAGTACCTATAAATTTATATTTGGATTTACCTTATGGCCTGTCAATCACACAAAACTGGTACATTAATATTTACAACACATTCTGCATAATCACCAAAAGTAACCCAGCACAAATGATTTTTAGTGACAAAATGGGTAAATTCTGGTAAAAACATAAAGTGTAATACTATTTGGCAATGAAATAAATTAACAAGTAGTATAAACAATATCATGAATGCATTCCAGAGGCATACACTAAGTGAAGAAAGCCAGTCTCAGAAGTTGTTTGTAAAATTATTTCATATATACATATAGTCATTGCTTTCCAGCATTAGGGTGATAAAAGATTTCAATCACCAGGCACAGCAAAGAAAATTCCTTGGGGTATTACAATTATTCTGTACCTGAGAGTGCTGTTTATTAAATTCATGGGTGTGCCAAACCTATTGTTGTGTTACAGCTCAGAAATGAACAAATAAAAAATCGAATTTCATGTTATGTAAATTTTTGAAATGATGTAGTAATAGAATTATTTCTTCTTGCTTAAAATAAAAATGTCTCAGAATTTTCTATGTAAATATGCTCATTTCCCTAGCATATTTACAGCTCCAAAATAAGACAGTATGCCTATCATATTTTTTACTGCTTTATAACATCCTGAATACCAGAACACCAGATACACTCATAGAGGGGGAAAAATTGACACTAATCAATTTGCACTGACAAAAGGTCTAATGAATCAACACTTTGTGATACAGTGTTTTAGCAAGAAGACCTTTAATCATAGCATATTCTTTAATAAAACAGCATAGAAAAGGCTTTTGGGGATTTAAAAAGACACAATAAGACCTTTTTATTTTGAGTACTGTTTAATGATTCTAATTAGTAAGCTTCAGTGGTCCTGTAGAAGCTTTGGGGATTTTTGAATTAATATTAAAGATGAAATGAATGTTCTGGCAGTTCCTGAAACAGAATGTTAAGATAAGAACTGTAGCACAGAAAGTAGTCACCTTGAATGAGAACTCAAGAGCTGACTGGAGGTGCTGCTGAGACTATAAAGAAGTTTGTCTTTTCTCTGCAAGTTCACCTTTCATTTCAAACCACCAGCCTCACAAAAAATGCAAAGTGTAGGGAGAAAAACAACTGTCAGATATGGCAGGAACTAGCAGGACGTTAAAACTCTGGAGGATTGGGAAGAAATCACACAATATAAGGCAGTAAGTGAAATTAGGATCAGCAATGGCAATTAAACTGGATGGGAATTAAGCAGTAAAAATAAAATGAGGTAGCTACCTAGCAGAAAGCTAGTTGTGGAGGCTTCCACTTGCAGGGATTTTGTTGGAGGAGGTTAGAATGCATATTTCTCCAGGGCATCTCTCCAGAATGCATCAAAACAAGTGCCAGCCTGCCTATTAAATCGTGAAGGTCACACCTCTGTTCTTTACCAGAGCCTCTGGGTCTATGTCAACATTGCTAAGAAGTGCTTTCTTTCAACCAGGAGCAATCCTCACATTTGGCCGCATTTCTCACTCTCATCTCCCACAGACTGCTTGCCCTCAGCTGTAGTCAGTCACTCGGACTTAGTTGGGCTGGGAGCTTCCTGTTCAGGGACACAATACAAGAACAAAGCACTGAGTTGACTTCTGTGTTGTATGCAACGTGCAGGCATGGTGGAGGGTAGACTGGGTCTGATAATTCTCAATGTATGGCAAAATCACGTGAAGTTTTAAAACTGGTAAATCCTCAATAAGACAAGCAGCATAAGCCACTGCAGAATTAGCACCCTTGGAGTAACTAATAAGTCTTTTGGAAGCTACTGGGTCTGCAGCACAATAGGACTACAGGACTCACTGACTGTGCACTTTACAGTACTTTGCTTCTTACCACACTAGATCTCGCAGTTTTACGGCAGTCTAACACATGCTAGAGAGAGCAAAACATACTAAAAAAAAGGAGCAGCAGATCCTCAGAATTATGCAGCTATGATTCAGGCAAGATGAAAAGAAACTTCATTGGACTTTCTGCCAAGTAACTGTCAAAATACAAACCTACACTAAGCAATATGCAGGGGGAAAAAGGAATGCTTGGATATTTAGCAATGACAAAAGGTTACATAAAGTAATAATGATATAGATTAAATGGAAAAGAAAACATAGGTCACATGATAAAATGGAAAAGATCTGACCTGGCATTTTCACTTTTCAAATAACTCTGAGAATATCTTGACTGAAAAGGCATCCTTTGAGTGCTTAAGAAGCATAGAATTTCCTACATAAAGAAATTTGAGATGATGTACATGGGTGTATGAATTACTTGAAGAATGAAATTCGTCTATGAAATTCAATTAAGGCAGGTCAACTCCAGAATTTCACATATTAGGTATATTACAAATGTGTTTGTGTGATTCATTTGTCCTTATTTACTTGACTACGTATGAGTTAGAACTGGAGAACATCTTCCTTTTATGATAATCTGCTTGTTTTCTGTTGATATGCTCTCAAATTTCTAGCTTTTGTACAGACTACATAAGTGTCCATAGTCTGCTTTTCCCAAAGTTCCAACATAGTGAAAAGTTCAAACAAAGTAATAATCAAAATGACTTTTTCAAAATTTTACGGTAGATATGCACCAAAGAATTCTGGTATTTTTCTTTCTAAAAAGACAATTCATTATGCAGAGAGCCTTAGCCAATTGATTTTTTTAAAAGGGCATTAAATAACTATATGATAGAGTATAAATTGCAAAGCCTTTGAGGTGGCTGAAAATTTAAATTTTTCATAGATATAGCTTTAACTAACAATTTAATTGATACAGCTGTATAAAATTCACAAATCCCATTACTGAAGATATTGTTCCAGAAAAATAAAGGATATTGAATCCTTTTTACTTGATTTTGTGCTATAAACTTCGATTCCTCACAAATTTCTTACTATTAGACAATAAATCAAAAACAGCATTCCTTCCCTCCAGGAAGAGAAGACCTGAAACCTGTCCAGTTGGCCTGATTCGCATGGTCTTGGAAGAGGTGGGAACATTTGTTATAAACCTCAATGCCCCAAGGCCAGCAAGAAAACATAAATAACTGAAGTGGTTTGAGCGAGGACTGTGCTCACACCGGTCACATGGCCAGAGGCGCGACATCCGCAGGCTTCTGTGACTATGTTTTTCAATGCATAGCTTGTTGAGACCAGTTTGCTAGAGCTAGGAGTACAAGCTTCGGAACTACCTAAAAATTTGCTCAGCAATCTTTTCAAATGCAAGTCAAGTATAATGAGATATTCTAACTTGAAAAGAAAACAGCTAATACAGTGTTTCATTTTCTCTAGTTTAAAATATACTATACAATATACATATATACATTTATTTATATTATATCTACATACAAACTTATGAATCCTAACTCTCACTGTCATGGGTAACTGATGTCTTGCTCCAATTGGTGTCTTGCTTCAATCATAGGTTGAATTCCTAATCCATAAACCTCAGCATATGACTATTTGGACACAGAATCTCATGATAGATACATACTAAAACTGGTGTCACTAGACTGGGGACTAATATAATACAGCTAGTGTTCTCATCACGTTTGGAGAGGGTCACAAGAAGAAGGAAGACCACATTAAGACACAGGGAAAGGTTGGCCTGCTGTGCGACAAGAAGGGTGACACAGGAAACTAACTCTGGCAGCACCTTCGTCTTGGATTTGCAGAATTATTACAAAAATTATGTCCTTCACCTACTCTATAAAACTTTATTGTCAGAGCCTGACAAAACTGATACAATTATGATCCAGAACACGTTAAGAGAGATAATGTAACAGAGGTAAGCGAGCATGAGAGAGCTACCGTGAGTTAGAGAAGGTGGAACTGACACAGGACTTCCCATGATCTTTGCCTCACAGTGTGCCCTCACCAGCCCAATGCAGGTGACCTTGCTTCTCAAAGCTTTCATGTAGGAGAGAGTATGCTTCCCAGATAATTTTCAATATGCTACACGGTCTCTATCACAGAGTAACCCACTACATTCAACAACATATTTAACTAGCATATTGAGTAGAAAAAAATAATTCAAGCACACAGATAGGCTTACCTAATTCTGCACTGCAGTGGAAATGGTTAGAAAGTTTGTAAACTTGCCTTTTTCCACCATATCCAGGCACACACGGGTGGGATTGGGGTCCGGCCAATTTTGCCCTTTGCTTTATTATCATTATTGCTATTGGAATTTTCAGGCTTATCTACAAAGTAACTATCAATAGTATAAAAACGTAACAAATAATATTACAGAATTCTGTACAAAACTTCCACTTCCTCCAAGTCAAATGATTATAGGACACAAGTAGGTTGCAAGTCAAGACCAGACTATCTTAAAATGTATTACTGTGTAGGACTGCACTCACCCTTTTGTATTATTTGTATTTGTATCATTTGGGGGCCTCTCTCAACTTTTTACATAATATAAAGTGTGCTTGTGAAAATCTTACCCAGTTTTTAAAAACTGGATATGATAAATTAAACTCAACCAAAAGCTTTTATCAATTTGAAAACACCATATATGTAATCAAAACTATCTTAGGCTACTAGACTGCAAATAGCAATTTTCAAACTTAAATATGTAGTTGCTGCAGAAAGCTAAGCTATCTCTGGGAAAAACTAGAGGGTTATCAGTGAAGTCTGCTCATTGCTTTTCTCCCTCCCTCTACACTATTTTCAAAAATTTTGCTGAAGTATTTTTGGCCCTCAGATTCCTGTAGCTTTAAGGATGCCTTTAAGCACGTTTTCTCACTGCATGGAAATGTTAGCTCTGACCTTGAAAAGACTTTGTTAACAAGATTAGAGTCAAATAAAATAATGAAAGGCAAATTGGTCTTCAGGATTACTTATGTAATTTTCTTCTAGTTTTGTCACTTGGAATTTTCCCACAAATTTCTCTGTATCCAGACAGCCATTCTTAGTTGAGGTCATTGGCCCAACTGAGGCTTTGCCAGGAAAGTGCTTCATGCTGTATAATGCAATATTCTGAAAGCACCTTAACATTGAGACTTCTTAGTAGCAGTGAGTCTATAAGCAAATTATTTAGTCTCTCAAATACTCAGTTCCTTAATATATAACACTGAACCAACCTCTATGGCCTACTGTCAGAGATAAAGAGATCATCTATACAAATCACTTAGCATAGGGCCTGTCATTTGAGAGCTGGTTCATAAATGCATGTTATCAAAGAGTCCAGACTCTGCCTCAGAAAGGAATAAACACACTCTGTGCTATCTCTTCCACTAAATATAGCTATGTACCTGCACAGAACGCCTGGAATAGCTATTTGAGGACTCGGAAAATAAAAAGGAGCAGTCAGATTGAAGTACAGGAGCAAAATATGAAACACTACCATCACAGAGTGTGGTTTTCTTCTTTTCTCCTTTGGTGTGCTCTGGCCAGAATGCAATGCATCAAAAGTTGGCATATTTGGTGCGACAAGAGAGGGGGATGCATGGGGCCGGGGAAATGTCTAGGTATAATCTCCCAGTTTTCGTTCAATCAGTTAAAAAAAGGAACTTATGACACTCAGAAAGACAAAATATAGCTTGCATTTCTGACTTTTTTTGTTTTCCCAAAACCACCTTTTAAGTAATTACATGGTGCTGATGGCAATTGTGGACAACAGAAACCCACACCAACCAAAACTATGATGAGGGGGAATTGCCTCTTAAATGAGTAGAACTGTGATTTCAAGAGTAATGAGTATATCCACTATTCTTCGCATTTGCTTTATCTTCCCATGCTGGGCCCCACAGGAAGTATCAACTGGCAAAGTATTTGGGAGAACGTGGTAAAGAAAGACTCAGCTTTCTGACTACCAACCCAAAACAGGAGACCAAGACAAACAGAAACCAGGGAGGAAACAACATAATGGTAACAACTTGGGAAAACAGCCCAAGAAAAGTTTCAGTGATGATCCATGCTCACTCAGGCCTGTACAAATACAGATCAGATTATTTTAAGCATGTGAAAAGTACTGAGAATTGATGTAACCAATTTACCAACACGAACGTTTCAGACTGGTCATTTGGTGTACTTGAGCAAAATAGTTTCTAAAAGGAACACATTGGCTTCCAAAACTGCAGATTGGAAATTATGTTTGAGTTTAAACAGTTCTACTCCCTGGTAAAATAAATATGTCATATTTAGAAGTTAACAACTCTCGGCCTTACATAATATTCCAAACATCTCATATTTAGCTCTAATTTATTTCACATAAAGATAACCTGAAAAATTTCAACTCATAATGAAAAAGACAACAGTAGTAATCAATACCTCACAGACAAAAATCATTGATAAGTATTTAAGCCAGTTTTTATAAATATACTCTATCAAACAATTGTGGTGACTCTTGAATTGCAAAAATAGAATCTCTGAGCAAAAAACAATTACCCATAAGAAGGAAGGCAAACAAGACATTTTAGAAATGAAAGGCATAAAAAATAAATCCACCCACTGGCACAATACCAAGATGGGGATTACAGTAGATCAGTGAGTGGGTTTGAAGATCAAATAAATTGTTCAAAATGTTTTGATTATCCTTTGATTAAAAAAATTAAAAATAAATTAAACAAAGATTAGTTTTTAAAAAACCAAGAACTTGATAAATAATATCAATAGTTTTAACACTTGTGTTATCAAAGTTCCAGACAAAATAGAAGAAAGAACATAACAAAGATAAATTTTAAAATAATAATGGCTAAAATCTCTAGTTTTAAAAAGACATAGACTTACAGATTTAAAGATGCACAGATAATTGAAAACCTACTAATTCCATAGAAACCCATTCCAACTGACTCCATAATCAAACTGTAGGTAACCAAAGACAAAATAACTCTTGAAAACATCAGAGGGAATACATTATTTAAGGAGGGAGAGTAATTGAATAGCAGAAGATTTCTCACCAGCAACCACTAAGGTCAAAAGGAAGTGGTATAGGATTTTTAAAGTCCTGAGAGAAAATATCAATCCAGAAGTCTATGTAAAGTATAATTTTTCTACAATTATAAAGGAAAATTAAAATAATTGCTTGCAGTAAAACTGTTGTGAAGCATTATTTTTTTTGTGCTTTCTTTTTTTTTTATTTTAGAAACTTAAAAGTACAAAAACATATTGACAGACACCAATTATCATAGAAAATAGTACAATCACAACTAATCTATAGACAAGGTGATATGGTCTCAACAGTGGTTGTTGCTTTATCCATTGATATCTTCGAATTGTAGATGTATGGACCCATATACAGACATGCAAATTTAGTCAGACAGTTAA
>PVLD010012181.1:38099-61741 GCA_004027595.1 Dinomys branickii | reverse complement strand
AGACGGAAACGAGGGCAGAGGGACACTGGCGATAGTACCCCGTGCTTCGGAGCTGGGTAGAGTTCACAGGGGCGTGCGAGTGAGAGGCGGGATCCGCCCGGGCTCAGTGCATCCGGGTCCTCCGGGACTGATCGGGGAACACCGGGCGCTGCCACGCCCCCACTGTGGGGGCGACCAGAGCGGACGTGCTTTCCCTTGTCCTCTGCAGACTAAGGAGACGGGAGTCGTCTACACACAGATTTGCGGCTTAAGAAGACAAAGCCACAGAGCTAAGGTGCAGCTGGGATTTGAACCTAGGGCCCTGTGCTGCACAAAGTCCATGCTCATGTTCACTTCCCTCTGTGTACAGCCAGGCAGCAGGGACGCGCGGGGCGCAGAGAGCCGGCCAGACCCAGCACTGGAGGTTGCAGCCGGCGGGAGGGGCGGAGGCTGCCGGTCTGGACGACCCCAGAGCCCCACCTAGTGGTAGGAGGGAGGCACCGCCCGCCCGGCTCCCCCAGCTCTGGGGCGACACCGATGCGACCAGGTCACCAGAGACCACCTTGCTGCAGGACGCCCAGGTTGCGGCCCAGCTTCCTAGGACAGGGAGGGGGCCTCACTGGCGCGTGCGCACTGACGTTCGGTGACCTCAGAATCTCTGTGCAGCAGGTCGGAGGCTCGAGGGTTCACACAGGCTCCTGGGCCACCCCAAGTCTCAGCCAGATTCCTAGGGCTCAAGGACTTGGCAGCCTGTCATTCAGGAAGGCAATGCCCCAGTGGCCTGCGCCTGACCCCAGGCCCAGCCTCAGGCTTCCGTGGCTCCTCCCAAGGGGCAGAGCCTCCTCAGGACAGACCGGACTACTGGGGCGCCGATACTCCCACTCCGATTTGAAGAAGTGCTGTGGGCAGGGTAAAGTGACTTGTCCTGGGTCACCCAGTCACTGACTGCCAACTGCAAAACTGTGTGGGCACCAATTCACAAGGGACCCCGACAGGAGAAGCTTCCTGAAGGAGGGCAGGAGAAGCCTCTTGGCTGGGAAGAGTAGGCCCTGGGCAAGGTCTGCAAGATCTTCCTGGCGCAGGCCAGCGGCTGCAGGCCTGTGCTGGGATCGGGTGTTCACAACTCACCGGCCCCACTCCCAGGCTAAGGAGGCCCCTCCGTCCTGCCAGCCTGGGGCGCTCTGGAGGACTTTCACTGGGGCAGCCTCGGAGTTCCAGCTGCACCTCAGGACCACCCTCTGGTTTCAAGGAAGGACACCCAGGAGGTACCCTAAGGAGGGGCTTACCGGGCTGGAGGTACAGCTCAGTGGGCTAAGTGCTTGCCACTAAGCACTAGGGCCCTGAGTTCGATCCCCGGTCCCGAAAAAAAAAAAAAAAAAAAGGAGGGGCTTATCCTGGTCTGGGGACAGAGGCAAAGGTGTTGCTCGAAGTGGAGGATGGCAGACCCCTAGGGAGCAGGGCACCCCACACACTGCCGGGGTGGGGGGGCTGCCATGCCTGGGCATGGGGGGCAAGACGCTCTGAAGCTCATCCTGCAGAGGGAAGGCCTGGCCGAGACATGCACTTCCCTGAGCCTCCCTGAGCCTGGGCAGAGCTCTCAGCCGCAGACTCTACTGAACTAGGAGCCTCTGGTTCCCTGCCTGGGCAGGTGTGTCCCAGTGGGGGGGGGACCAAGTGTGGGCCCTGCTTCTGGGGAGAACAATTCATTTATTCATTCATTCAGCAAATACTTCCTGTGCCCCTGCCTTGTGTTAGGCGTCTTAGGTCTGGGGACCCAGTGAGAGCAAAACAGACGCCAGCTTCTCCCCTACTCCTTGCGGAAACTGGCAAGCTTAAAGAACACAGAGACGTGCACTAATAATCCCCTCCCAAGAGGCTCAGGGCAGCGCACTGGAGTGGGGAGGGGGAAGTCAGCCCCAGCACACTAAAGGCATGGGAGAGCCTCGGCCCGAGTGACTGGCCGGGTTTCTCCATGGGAAACACCTCTCCTCCAGCGTAAACACCTCTCTGGCCAGGGTCCAGATACTCGCACGCTGTGCAGACCCATGTGTATGTGTATCTGAGGGCATTTCTCTGCTTGTGCACACGTCTCTGCATGTCCGGTTGTACACACTCGTGTCTGCATGTGGTTAGATGAGTGCACCTCGGGGGTACTTGCCGGCGTGTATGTTTGTGTGTCTGGTGGGTGGCTACAGGTGCTCCTTAGGTCCCCACATGCCTGTCTGCAGGGCTTTCTGGGGGTCCTGCGAGGTGAGTAGGGTGACCTACAGGGTGTCATGCTCAGAATGCAGTTTATCAGTGAAACCGGAATAGTCACAGGAAAACCAAGACAGCTGTGGGAGAGCCAAGCCTGAAAGGGCGGCCAGCCCATCTGAGAAAGGACCGGGAACCACAGATGCGGCGGGCTGGAGGAGCAGAGCAGCCAGGCCCACACCAGCCCAGGTAACATAGTCAGGGGGACTCGGAGGTGTAGCAGCTGCAGCGAGGAGCAACTGGGACTCTAGGAGAGCACAGACTTGGGGTCCGCCAGATGTTGGTATGATCCCGTGATCTGCTTTTTTTTAAAAGAAATTTTATGCCAGGTGTGGTGGTGCATGCTTGTAATCCCAGCATTCAGGAGGCCAAGGCAGGAGGATTATTGCAAGTTCAAGTCCAGCCTGGGCTACAAAGTGAGCTCAAGGCCAGCCTGAATTGCATAGCGAGACCCTGTTTCAAAAAGAAAAAAATACATATTAGTACATATTTGCAATATGGAAGAAGGGCTTCCCTGACCAAGAAGGGCCTGGTGTTAAGGACCAAATCCTAACCATTAAAACACCAGGGAACTAATGTTGGATGGGCCCAAGCCTTGGTTTTTCTTCTCTGTGAAACAGAAATAACCAAGCCAAGGGCCCAGGGCTAAGAATTACATAATAATAATCCAGCATGCACCAGGGCCTGGGTTCCATTCACAGCTGAGGGGAAGAAGAGGGACACGGAGGGGAGCGGACAGGGAGCGGGAGAAGAGTATTCCTCTGGTCAGGCTGTGGCACAGACACCACGGGGCCAGAGGACATCTTGTTCTTGACACAGTCATGACAGTCTGAGACCAACCACAGAGATGGAGGACAGGCTGGCTCCTGGGCCTCAGCCTGCTATTCATTAAAAGCACCATTTGTGTTTTCTTCTGGGGTGGTGAGGGTCTTAAAAGCCAGTTTCCCTAAAAGCCATGACTCTTCCCCCCCAGCCTACAAATGCCCAAAAGATACTAAAAGTACCTGGACCTTCGATGTTTTCCTCTGTGACTGTAAACTTTCCTCAGCTCTGCACCTAGGTATTTTGGCCATTTAGGGAGTGCTCACCTACAAGTTGGAAAAACAAGGTTGTAACATCTGGAAGCTATAAGATCAAGCCCTTTCAAGACTGAGGTGAAGGGATTCCCATGGACGTTCAACCACAGCCAGAAGTCTCAGCCATGGCCCCGGCCCGTGAGCACCTGGCTTCCTGGGGAAGCAGAGCTCCCCATGACTGAAATCACCACTGACATCACTGGGAACAGGATCATTCCATGAGAGTGAAACCGTAGGGAGCCTTAGGGTTACAGACTGTGAAACCAGGACTGAGATAATGATCCACCCGGCGCAGGACCCAGCCCACCAGCGAATCCTTCAGGGGCCAGTCTGACCTCCTCCATCAGGCTGCTCAAGCTAGAGACCTTTCCTGTTTTTCTCACTGTCTTCTGTAGAGGCCCACCCTATTCTTTGTCAGCTCCCTAAGGGACAAGCCCTCACCGTTTTCTTTTGTTTTCCAATGAAAGCTTTCTTCTGTGAATCTGTGGCTTAGTTTTAATTCCCACTGTTAACAAAAGCAAAGGCCCACGGTTATTTTTTTGGAGACAGAAAGAATGGTGGGAACACAGGCCTCATCCTGAGCTAAGCCTGAGGCCTGTACTATCTCAGGGAATCCCCTCAGTGCCACACACACACACACACACACCGTTAGTCCCAGAGGCCTGGGCAGGTCCCCGGGGGCTGCCCTCTCCTGGTCTCCTGGACCCAGTCTGGTCTGCTGCTTCTCTCAGGGACACAACTTCTGCCTCAGCATCTGGCTGCAGATGGTCCCTCAGCCCCTTGGCCCCTCTCTGCAAGCGACGCTGCCTCCCACCCATCACACTTCATCAGCTCGCACTGCCAAGGGCAGGACAGGGATTGTGAAAGAGCTCCGTCCTTTATTTACTGGCTGGCCTCGGGCACCTCAGTTCCTCGGCCTGAGCCGCAGAGTCTGTGAAATGGGGGTCCTAATCTCTGCGCCACCAATGAGAGCCAATGAGCGCCCACAGGAGAAAGTGCTTCGCAGGCCACTCAGGCAAGGAATTAGCCCGTGGACTACCCCAGCTCCGGGGGTCGCCCTGACACAGGGGTGCCTGAGTGTGCTCCACGGGTAATCTTTTCTTGGTGGAAGAGTCAGTCACACGCAGCCCACAAATTGTGGCCACAGTCACCGGCGTGTGGGTCGCTCCCAGGTGGAAAGGTACAGTAAGCACAGGGACACGGCCATCCCCTAGGAGTGGAGGCAGCTGGAGCCGGCCAGCTCCCTGAGAGGTTCAGGATCTGGAAAGCAGTTCCCTAACTGGGCATTCACCCAGGCCGCCAGCTCTGCCTCCCCCCCAGCAATCTCAGTGACAGCCTATGGGTCCTGCTCAGGTTCCTCACCATTACGTGGGAGCAGAGCCCTTGCCTCCTGTCACAGGTAGTTGAGGCTGGGGAGTCACTGGAAACTGGGTCAAGGCTGACTGGTCATGAATGAATCAGTTTGAGTTTAGTCCACACCACTCGTCTCTCAGAGGAGGATTCTGGGCCACAGAGAAGGTCACACTGTCCAAGGTCCCACAGCTAGAGGCAAGGTT
The DNA here is from genome assembly GCA_004027595.1 of Dinomys branickii. Lineage (NCBI taxonomy): Eukaryota > Metazoa > Chordata > Mammalia > Rodentia > Dinomyidae > Dinomys > Dinomys branickii. The sequence continues at coordinate 56,877 of PVLD010012181.1, read as the reverse complement.
TGACCTTGTGCTTATCTCCTGTCCAGTTTTCCTACCAAGCAGCGGCTTCAGCACCAGATGCGCAAACAGATAAAAACTAAATTGAACTTTGGGTCCGACCCTGTTACACCCAAAGGGAGAAAATCCTCACGGGGTAATGCCAGGAAGACACCTGACTGTGGTCACACAAGCCGGTGTTTGTGTCCAGGAGGAAGTGACCCTAGTGTCAGCTCGGCTGTTTTCTAGCTGAGTGCCCTTAGCAAATGCGTGTAGGGTTCATTTCTGGGATGGCAAAGCTCATCTGGGCACAGTGGGGTTCTCTGGAATCAGGGGCCCAGCTTCGCCCCCCACTCCAACTCCAGCTCTCACCCCCCTGCTACCAGGCTTCGCAGCTCCCCGACTCCCCAAATGACTTGGGACCTTGGCAGTTTAAATCCAGGGGAGATGTTCTCAGGCTAACCCTGAGACCCTGTTTTCCCACCACCTCCCGCAGTCTCCTCCGGGCCTCTGGCACTCGGGGCCCCACAGGCGGGAGCCCTGGCTGGGCTGCACCCGGGTGTGGCTGGCTGGCGAGGGGATGGCGTAGGAGCGAGGCGGAGAAGCATCGGTGCGGCCTCAGCCTCTCAGCGTTCCCCAGGCCCGCAGGCCACTCGTCCGGTGCCCGCGGATCCCAGCCCGCAGCCCCGCTCTGAGAGACCGGGAAGGCGAGAGAGGGATGGTGATGGCCCCAGCCTCACCAGGCACACAGCCTCGCAGGCGAGGAGAACGCACTACAGCGCGGCCCCAAGGACAGGGCCCCATCCCGAGCCTCGAAGCGTCTGGTCCGGGCGTCTGCAGCCTGGCGCGGTTTCTGGGTCTGGATCTCCGCCTGTCCTCGGCTACCTCGGTGCCCAGCTCGGTGTGGCTCGCTGGTCCGCCTCCCCTCGCCCCCGCGCGCGGAAGCGGCGCGGCCCGGCCCCTGGTCTGGAGCGCCATCTCGCGGGCATGTGAGGGGTTGCCGAAGGCTGAGCCCCGGGCCGGCTGCGAGCCGCACGCCGCCGCGAGCTAAGGGCGGCGCAAGAGGAGCTGCTGAAAAAGGCCTGTGGCGGGGAAACCAGGCTCTTCGCAAATAGGGTGGAGAAGGGAGCCCAAGAGGAATCTGAGGGCGAAGCAGTCTTAGCGAGGCCATCACCTTCAGGGCGGGGTGCCCGGCCGTCCTCCGAGGCGGTCCCCCGAGAGTGCCGAGGGGACCCGAGCTCGGGCGCCCTCCCCTTTGCTCCCGACCCTAGCGCCAGGGGTCTTCCTCCGGGTCGCTGCCCATTCCTTGCAGCACCGAGCTCTCGGGCCCTGGGGCCTTTGCCCCGTCCAGCTGAGGCTCCGAACTTGGGGTCACGGACCACGAATGGGGGGAGCAGAATGGCATTTGGGGTCTTCTCCAAGACAGGCGCGAGTCTAAAGCCTACACCTCTCGGAGCCGCGCCGTACTGGGAAGTCGGGGTCAGCGCGGAGCGCTGTCCTGCGGGGCTGTATGGGGCTGGGGCGGGGAGCAAGGCGCCCTGGGCGGGGGTGGGCCCGGCGGCGCACCTCCTCCGCCTGCGAGGGGATCTGGGGTCCCGGCAGCTAAGCCGCCAGGCGACTCGGCACCCATGCGCGCAACCCAAGTCTCCGAGTTCCGTGTGAGTCACGGTCACAGGTCCGCGCCGCCACGCACAGCCCCCTTCCGACCCCGCGCCGCCAGCCCGGAGTCCCGGGGCGCCGAGTCGGGTCACCAGGGGGTTCGGCGACCCTCCAGTCCCCTTGGCGCTCACGGCTTCGCGTCCAGGGGGTTCTGAAGGGTTAAGAAGACCTCGGGACACCAGCGGGAGCAGCGGGTACGCGAGGCGCCGGGACTAATTGGCGACCGTAGGGACAAAGAGGACTGGAAGGCTGCGGAGGAGAGGCAGGTGGCTTAATTGGGCCTGGGAGTGGCCTGGCCTTTGTCTGCGACCAGCGCAGCCCCGGCCGCGGGCTCCCGAACTGCACTCGCTGGCCCGAAGGGGACGCGGGCGCTGGGAGGAGGCGGACCCAGCCCTGCTCGCGTTGCCACGGCAACGATCTGAAAGCAGCGGCCACGCCCCAGTCGGCGGCCACGCCCAGGCCACCCGGACGCGCAGTGGGCTCCTGCGCAGTCCCAGGCCCGAGGAAGGTGAGCGGCCACAGGAGCCGGCCCGCCCCGCTCGGCCAGTTCTAGAGGCGCTTTAGCCCCAAGCGGCCTCCACTAAATGCACACACTCGAGGGAGTCCACGGGAGCTGGGAAAAGGGCTTCCCGGTCCCTGCAGCGCTCCTGGGCCGCCCTTTCCTCGACCTTCTCGCCGGTCAGAGACGGGGAAGCCAGAACCCACCGTGAGGTTTAGGGAGGTCTCCTGCGCTCCCTCCAGGGCACGGGCGGATCCCCTCGCTGCTCCCACACACCCAGCCAAATGCACCACGGCCTGGGCAGCTCCCTTCCTGGAAAAGGTGGTCGCGCACCGGTTCTCTTTCCTTGCGAGTGTGTGCTTGGCCCACGGAGGAGGCCGAAACTGTCAGTCTCACCTCCGCCTTGATGTCCGTGGGCCGGCTGGAAACCAGCGCCCTCCCACGCCCACCCAAGTGGGTGCCCTGCTCGGCCAGGACGTCAAGGATCCCCAAGGCTTGAAGAGGAGACAACTGGGAAGGGGGGCGCTAAGTAACAGAGGAGCGCAGGTGGTGCTGAAGAAGTGACCGCACAGCTCCCAGCCCTCCCCACAACCCGCGGCTGGGATCTCGGCTTTGCGACCCCTGCTGGCTGGGAGCAGGGGACCGGGAAGATGCGCTCTCCGGAGCTCACCTGAGGGCGCCGGCTGTCTGCAATAATGGGTTGCAGGGAAGGACCAACCTAACGAGACTGACACAGCGGAAACTCCAGGAAAAGCCCCATCACTACACAGAGGAAACTGGGGCAGAAAGACTTTTGTTGCTGCCGCAGTGTTGGGAATAGAACCCAGAGCCTCACTCACGACAGGCAAGCGCTGCACCGCTGAGCTACATCCCCGGCGGGAAAGGGTGTCACCCCACACTGCTCACACTCCAAGAGGGATTTAGATGAGTTACGAGGGAGAATTTTTAGGCTTGACTTTGCCACTCCATTCAACAGTCCTGACACGGGCAGTCTGTTTTTGAGATCCAGAAAGCAGCGATGGGAGAGTTCTGGTATCCGCGGGCAAACACCTCCTCAGGGGCAGCGGGACCAAGGAGCACCCATTTTCCCAGCCCACCCACCCAGGAGCGTTGAAAGGGGTGCATTTCCTCTATGGTGCCGCAGAACCGGAGTCGCGGGCGGAGGGAGCCCCTTGCCCTTCGCCTGGCTCCCGCGCGCAGCTCCAGACGCCTAAGGGCTGGAGCGGGGGCGAGTGGCCAGCAGGGGGCGCCCCAGCCCCAGTCTGGACGAGGCTGAGGCTGCGGCCAGAGGGGCCCGGGGCGGCTCGGCGCCTCCTGGCCCAGCCCGCGCCCCGGGCCGGCGCCGCCCGGCCTTGCGGCCCCCCGCACGCACACGGCGGAGCCCCGAGCAGGGCCGCAGCCCCCGGACTCAGCTGCCGCCCCCCGCCCCGCGCCCCGCCTCCCTTCCCCTTCATGCGCGTGCCGCGCCCCAGCCCCGCGCGACCCACAGAGCGCACAGCGCCGTTCACTTCGCATGGTAGCGTTTTATTGTTTTCTGGAATTTTTGTCGTTGCATTCTCGCTTCGGAGTGAAAACCTGAGGTGGAGCCCTTGGGCCAGGCCAGCAAAGCCCGGGGCGCAGGGGCCGGCGGGGTGGCTCCTCCCGGTGGGCGGGCGGGGAGACTCCTTCGGCCAGGGGTGCCCACCCTCGCCCTGTACAATACAGATGCTCATGGAGGAAAAAAATTAAATGCTATGAATTATCTCTAAATATATGTACACAGCAATGTACACCTTTGAATAAATTAATACCAATTTGCATATTCTGGGAACCTTAAAGCTTATTTACACAAATTACCATTTATTTTATAAATATGTTTTCCCCTGGGGATGCCAGGCAGAAGTGCCCTCCCTCTGCCGGCAGGGTGCGGGAGGGGCGCCTGTCTGGGGGCGGGCCAGAAGGGGCAGCTGACAGGCCAGGGTCCCTCCCAGCTGCAGGCTGCCGCTTCGGTCTTCTCTGGCTCCGGGACCCACCCCCCATTTCTCACGCAGACGGCCCGAGGCCGGGCCGGAACTCACTCCGAAGCCCCCACCTCTGGCCCGTGCACCTTCTGGCTTGCGAAAGGACCTGGGACAGGGGTGAGGCCTCCCCCACAACGCGGGAGACTGGAGACCCCACCGATGTCACCTTGACTGATGCAGGAGCAGGTCTGGACCAAGTCCAGGGGCTTCACGGCGACTGACTGTGTTCCCGGTGGCCTGGTTCCTGGTGGAGGCTGGGGGACGTGCCCCAGAGCCTGGCTTGCCAGATGAGGCTATCTATTCTGGCTGCTGCAGCCCGCTGGTCTCCTTTATTTAAATAAATACCCTTTCTGTGCTGTACACGTTCCAAGCGGTAGGGGCAGGCAGCCCCGAGGCCTGCGTGGCGGCGGCGGCAAGCAGCCAGGGGCCCCTCACTTGGGTGACTCCCTGGCAGGCGACAGGGCTCGCTGGCTCTCCAGCCCGCTCACCAGTCTCTGGATGCTCTGCAGTTCACTGGCGGCCTCCTTGGAAGAGCCGCCGGGGGACAGGGCTCCTCGGGACGCGCCCCCCACTTTTCGGAGAGCCAGCTCGGGCAGGGGGCTGGGTTCCCGGCTGTTGCCACCTGCAGCCTTGGAGCCCTCCGCCAGCCCAGCGGTGAGGAGGCCAGTGGTAGGTGGGATGGTGACTGGGATCGGGTAGGGGCTGAAGCGCAGGCGGGGCCGGGCACTGCCCAGGAAGGGGCTCCGGGACAGGGAGCCCGCGGCGGCCGCAGCTGCGGCCGCCGCACTGGTGGCCGGCAAAGCGGAGGCGGCCGCGGCAGCCGCTGCCATGTAAGTGTAGGGGTAGGGGAAGAGGCCTCCGAAGGTGGGCATTGGGATTCCCTGGAAGGAACAGAAGGAGACGAGGGTTAGATATCCTGCCGGAGGTGTTTCTGAGGGTGGTCCGTAGGCTACAACTTATAAACCTAGTCTCACTGTTTCAGGATAGAAAACCAGAACTTGCATAACTAAAACCACAGGCAGCACAGGTAGGCCTGAGCCAGTGTGCCCACAGCCAAACCCAGTGAGGGCACACATGAGGCCTGGTGCCATCAAGCTCTGTGCTGGCTGTCAAATCCGGCGTGAGGGGAAGATGGAAGGTGGCTGAACTCACACAGGCAAAGGAGGAAACCAGGCTGGCACAGTGCCAGGTGGCCAGCAGGCAGCTCTGGCTGTCTTAGGAGGTCCTGGTAATTTGCCCTTCCTACTGCTCCCTAGGGCTGGGGGAGCTCAGGCTGAGGGAGGAGCTGGGTAAAGTCTCCTTGCTGCTCACCTACCCATGGGTCTCCTGCCTCTGCCAGGAGCAGGGCACAAAAGCCAGCAGGTTATAAACTGGCCTGAGTGTTTCACAGGTAACTGGCAGGTTAGGGAAGAATGCAGTCTTCGCCTGTGCATAGCAGAGCTGGCCGGGAAACCCTGGACAAACACCCCTGAGTTCCTGAAGCCCAACTTTTGAATTATCTGCCCTTTGAGATAATGGCTTACTCCCCAGAATGCGTACGTGGGGGAGCACCTTGATCAGGAGGGAGAAAACACCTTCCTGAGAGGGTCAAGGCCCACAGGGCATTTTAGGTCTGGTATCTCAAGTTGAGAGGAAGCTTCAGATCTCTAAGAATCTGCTCTACCTGCTAGTACCAGCCTGGGAACTCACCCACCACCAGTTCTACCAGTGGGTGCCTCCTGAGCTGGCTTCTCTCACCTTGGCCTTGCACCTGTTGACTGGGCTGTGTGCAGGAGCCCCAGCTTCCCTGCGATTCTGTAATGCCCACAACCATCACCAGGATTTGTTTATGGAGGAAGCTTTCCCCCTCTCTCTCTGTCTCTCTCTCTGTCTCTCTGTCTCTGTCTCTGTCTGTCTCTCTGTCTCTGTCTCTGTCTGTCTCTCTGTCTCTGTCTCTGTCTGTCTCTCTCTCTCTCTCTCACACACACACACACACACACACACACAGTCAAGGGTACAGATTAACCTTCCAGGCCCTGGACCTGATTCTCTAGGGACTCCCATAGGATGTTGGTGCCTCAAACCTTCCACACATCCAGATGCTGATCTTGGTTGAAAACTCATTTCAGAGCCCCACCCCCACCCTACTTCAAAAATATTTGCTTCTGAACCAAAGGAGCTTTCTCAGACCTGAACTCCTAGTTTGCTTCCCCTTAGATAAGATCTCGAGGGTTCAATTTGCCAGAAACCTCAGAGGGAAGAAAATGAATGAAGAGATTCCAAATCTTTCCACAAGGAATATTCCACCCAAGTAACCAAAGAGGCTGCTCCCCCCCCCATCGGATCTCCTTATTGTGCCGCTGGCCACATTTTCATAAACTCTCCCCTGGGAGTTCAGAATTTCAAGGGGGCCCTGGAGAACTGAGCCCCCTCCATTCCTGAGACATGGCTGGGAGGGTTGGGGGGATGCAAGGTGGGGGAAAGACTGATCTTGTCCTTTGTCAGGACAGAAGACCCCTGAGAGAGCTTGAAATAGGCTAGAGATATCCAGGAGGTAGACCATTTCTGTTGTCAAATATACAGAAAATGCAAAAAAAGAGAGAGAAAATGTAAAATTTCTATTTCTGGGAGAAGGCTAGGCTACCCTTGCCTTTCAGGACAGTGACACAAAAGGTCTTCCTTCCCAAGACAAATGTCCTGAGAGGCCAGAATCACAGACTACACAAAAGCCAGGGGCAACTCCAAAAGAGGCCTCCCACACACACATACTTAGGGTTGAACCCCGGACCTCCATGTGTGCTGGACCAGTGCGCTCCCACTGAGCTCTAACCCCAGTACTTTTATCTTTTATTTTGAGACAGGGTCATGCTAAGTCACTAAATTGTCCAGGCTGGCCCCAAAATTGTTATTCTCCCCCCTCCGCCTCTGGAGTAGCTAAGAGTGCAGGAGTGCGCCACTTTTTCTGGCTCAAGACTTACCAGGAACGCTCACTCTTTGCTGGGTTATAGGGAAAGAAACAGGCACAAAGAGGCTCAGGGACTTCACCAAGGTCACACATAGCCAGAACCTAGGTCCACCATTTTAAGCTCCCAGAACTAGCCGGCATAGAGAGCGACAAGATCAGGGTCTATGAATTCTCCCAGAACTGTGATCCAGCCTCCTTGAGGGCCCAAGCACCTACGGCAGCCCTCAAGCCCTCTCCCCAGCTCAGTCACCCAGATTGCGTTGCTTCCCACCTGCGGGCCGCTGCCTGCCCCGGGGCCTTACCTGAGATGCCAGCATGTGCTGGGAGAGGTGGAACGGGAAGGGTGCCGCGGGGCTTGCTGCGCTGGCCGTGGGGCCCAGCCCGCCAGCATCCAGCCCCGCTGCGGTTGCAGGCCCAGCTCCTGCGGCACTGCCGCCTCCTCCTGCCACCGAGGCTAGCAGGTGACCCATACCCATGGCAGAGAAGGCGCCGGGGCCCATGGCGAACTGTCCTGGGTGCAGGAAGAGCGGCTGTCCGGCTCCTAGGGGCCCGAAGAACTGCTGCCCGTGCAGGTGGCTGGAGAAGGCCAGGCCGGGCAGGTGTCCCGAGCCCAAGGGGGATGGACTGTCTGTCTGCACCACCAGTGGCGCCAGGCCGGTCTCCTTGCCCTCACCCGCCTCCTTGCGCCCCTCGTCCTTTCTCCGGGCTTCAGCGCGCTCCTTCTCCAGGCTCCGCAGGCCAAACGGGCCATCCCCGCAGCTCTCTCCGGGTTCCTTGCCTCTCTCTGGACTGCGTCGCTCCCGGGTGCGCTCAGGGTCCGTCAAGCGGTGGGGGCTGGCGCTGTCCCGGGCCGGGCTGCGACCTAGGGCCACCACGCCGCGCTCCTCGCCCAGCCGCTCCGGCTCAGGGTCGCTGTCTGCGGTGCAGGCCTTCTCCGCTGCGGGGGAAGGAGGCGCGCAGGGTTACAGGGGCCCGGAGGGAAGCAGATGAGAAGCCCTCTGTGGTGTCTGGGCCCAGCAGGTCAGGAAGACTTGAAAAAGGCCAGCTCCTGGGGAGGTCCAGTTGGAGGTGCCTCTAGAGTGAGGCAAGGGGCAGCTGCCACTCAGCTAATCCAAGGCCCCATATTTACAGTGGAAGAAATTTAGAAAAACCGTATTGTCTGTGGAGAGGAAACCTAATTGCCAGAGTTGCACAGCCTGAAAACCTAGCTCCAGCCCGAGGCTCTGGCCACCAGAAACGGATCACACGGTGCAGGCCTAGGTTGGAACCCCTTCCCCAGACACATGGTTCACGCTTCTCCCCAGGGCTTTAAGCCAGCCAGGCTGAGCAAAAGTCCAGCATGGCGCCCAAAGGGGACGCTCCCCTGCTCCACTCGCCCCACCAACAATCCGACCCGCACCTCGGGCCCGGTGCAGGCGCAGGGGACTGGGCGCTGCGCCCGGGGAAGGCGGCGGTTCCCGCGCAGGGGGAGGCTCGCAGGAGGAGGCATCCGACTCGGCACCGTCGCGCTCGGGCTTGCAGTGCTCCTCATACAAGCGCAGAGTGGGCAGTGTCAGCTGCTTCCTGGAGACGAGCAGAGGGAGCGGTCAGCAGAGAGCGCAACCCCTCCTTGGGCTTCCTGAAGCCCCGGGCACCCGCCATAGGCTTCGGGATTTTCGCTCACCTTTTCTCCCGACGGCCATTGCCGGTGTCCCGGAAGCCCTTGGCAAATGGATTGTTGTCGATCTTCAGCTGTGTAATCTGGGGGGACCGAGGAGGGGCATTAGGTCAGGACCTAGGTCTTCCAGCCGCCAGGGGCACCGTGAAGTCAGCAGCTGCACGCTGCAGCTTGGAGACCCAGGATATGGTGACTGCCTGCTTGGCATAGGTCGCCCTGAGGTGAGGCCGGCAGGCAGGTACCGAGGAAAGTGACAGTTCAACAAATAATCCCTCAACACGCACACACAGGCCCAACGCTGTGCACACAGAGTCGAAATCAGCCCAACCGAGCAAACAACCCCGTGTGGTCTCACAGGTTAAACCACTCGGTATGGAGCAGGCACGCATGGATGCAGCAGCGCACACACGGAAGTCTGCAGGTACAGGCAAGGCCAAATCCTTACACCCATGGTCCACGCACACGCACATACACACAGAAAAACAAACACACACACACACAGACACACACAGACACACACACACACACACACACACACACACACAGAGAACCAAACGAATTCACACACTTCCACCCAGATCCAAGGCACCCTAAATGGTGCATGCCGGCCAGGAAACACTTTGGTTCACAGAGACACAAAGACCCGCGCGGACCCCTTTCGTGGGACTGCAGTGCTCAGGGCCACGGGCTTAGTGGGGGACAGTGCTCTGCTCCACTGGGAGAGAGACGAAAGGACCAAGGAGAAAAAGCCCTTGAAATGGAAGGAAAATTCTCTCAGCATCTCCCCAAGGGTCTGGGTGCTGGACTGACCCAGAGTTCTACCCTGGGGTGCTTTGGGGTGCTGTGGCACCTGTCCCACTCGCTGGCTCCCTCAGGAGGATGAAATAGGGGCCCTGAGCTCTTATCCTCAGCAGAGTTTGGGCAGACTGCCCGGGGTGTCCTCTTTTCATTTAAATTCCCATCTCTGAGCCAAGAAATAAACCGAATAAAATGTAAAAATGTCAGCGCTGGTCGGAGTCCCTGCTAACTGCTAGGTAAACATCACCCAAACCAGCGCCCAGCTGTTCAAGTGTAGGCTCTGGGGTTTTCTGGGTGTGGTGCTTATGGGTGAAAGGCTGGGGGCTCCGGGATGAGCTGGGAGTACATGGAGCGGCCAGACAAGGGTGCGTGTGCTGGGTCGGACCTTGTGCCATCTGGGGGTGCAGAGCCCACCGACCGCCTGGCCAGCGCACCTTGTCGTTCTGGTAGGCGGTGACGGCGATGAAGTCAGTCTCGGGGAACACATAGGTGCGGAAGGTGCTGTAGGGCAGCTTCAGGATGTCGTTGGCTCGCACGATGTGAAAGCGCGGCTGGTACTTGTGCATGGAGTTCAGGATGGTCTGCGGGAAGGGCACGGGTCAACCAGCCGCCCCCAGCCCTGGCTGGACATCAGACCCATTCCTCTGCCTGTCTCTCCCTCTGTCTCAGTTCTGATCTTCACCCCTTTCTCTCCTCTTTCCTAAATATTCTCACTTCTATTTCTTCTTCTTCTATTTTCTCATGTCTTTCTTACAGCTTCTTTCTCCATTAAAATATTCCCCAGTTGGAAACAGAAATAAAACAAAGCAGAAAAAGAGCCCAATTCCACACTTCACCTCGCTTTCTCTTGGCACTGCTAAGCCCCAGAAATCCCACGGAGAGGATTCTGGAAGGAGAGCCCCAACTGCTCTGCTCAGAACTGGCAACCGCTCTGACCCATCCAACCCACCTCCTCGCACCATTTTCTGGGACCTTGGCTCAGGCAGAAACAGGGAGATCCCACACCCTCTCCCTCCCGGTTGGGCAGCTGCCTGTGAGGGGAGGGAAAGATCTCAGGGAGGCTGTGGGGGGCTAATTTCATTTTTAAATCCCCTAGCCTTGGGAAAGGGGAAGGGTCACACGCAGGTCTTAGGCAGGTCTTTCAAGCTCAAGCGCCTCCAGGCTAAGAGTTGGGTGACCTCCCCAGGACCAAAGTTGCTCAACCCAGTCCCCACAACACCTGCCTCCGGCTTGATTCCGGGAGGGGTACTCAAGGCCTAACCGGAACTGAGATTTCAAGCAGCCTGGAGCTTACCCACCACCAGCCAATATTCCTGGGGCTAGTGAAGTACAGCTAGTTCTAGAGGCCCAGGTCTGGCCTGCCTAGGGCACAGGGCAGTGACCCAGGCAGGGGCACCCTGGGGGTCTGGCCCATACTTCTGGATGTATGTGGAATCCTGCTACCCTCTACCCACCTAGCTGCAGAGTAACCAGCTCAGTGTCTTAACCCGCTCCCTGCTATGCCCACACTCACGAAGCCATGCTTGTCGGAGATGTTGTTAGTCAGCTTTAGCTTGTGGAAGGCCACAGGCTTGGCCATCCACTGCTCCCCGGTTGCTGGGCTGTCAGGGTGAATGTACATGCGTTTCGGCATCTCTGGGTCGGCCTTGCCTGCCACCATCCAGCGGGAGTTGTGGAATTTATAGCGGCAGTCATCAGCAGCTACAATGTCCATCAGCAGGATGTACTTGGCCTTCTTGTCCAGGCCGCTGACTCGCACCTTGAAGGGGGGGAACATCCGCCTCGGAGGGAGGGAAGGGGAGATGCCATTGGGACCCAGCTCTTCATGTTGGAGGGTCCCTCTTCTCATTGACATCTACCCTAGCTGTAACTAGAGCAGCCTAGAAGGTCTCCATTTGCCTTTCCTGTGGTCGGGCTGCTCTGCCTTCTTCCCACTGCTCAGAAGACCCCAATCTACCGCTGCTGTTCCAGGGAGACCCCGTTTCTGCCCCTTAGATCCCTTCTCATAAGGCCTCTCCTTGGCCTTGGGCTCAGACCTGGGGACTCACTTTCTGATCTGAGGTGAAAACCCCGTTCAAGAAAGAAATCTAGGCCCTCTAGAAATGCACTGATTCCTATTGAATCGCCCTGAAATTCGTTGAGAGGAAGTACACACCAGCTACGGAAACTCCAGGAAATAAATTTGGAAGGCATTTGCTTTGGGCACCCGGTTACAGCCCTGGTCAAAGCCCCTGACCGTGCAGTTCGGGGGAAGAGGGTGCGACTGAGGCCTGGATTCCTAGTAGAAAGGCCGGAGAGACGGCTTTCTTTGGGCTCCAAGCCCTGGGGCAACGAGTGGATTCCTGAAAGGCTGACCTCCCCGGCAGTACAAGACTCGCAGCGGGTCAGCCTCAGGCTCACTTCGTTGCTGCTGGGATCAGAGAAGCGGCCGAGGCTAGCGCATTCCCAAGGTCGGGGCAGGGAGTCTGAAAACGCTGCTCCCCCTGGAGCTAGGAGACTACCCAGAGGCGGAGAAGCCAGACCACTGAGATGAGGCCCGAAGGCCCGGCCTCCGGCGCCTCCTTGGCTTTGAGACCCAGAATGGCTGGGGCTATTCTTTAGGAGCCGGTTTTCGTTTTATTTCACAGGGGAAGAGGGATTGTGCTATTTATTTTTTTTCTTTTGAAATTCACCCCGGTACCAAACAAGAAAAGCTACTTGGTTGCCTGCGGAGCGCCGCGTGTCGCGCGGCCCGGCGGGCGGGTGCTGTCGGGTCCCCCGGCCCGCCCGCCAGCCCCGGCCCCGGCCGCCCTACCTCCCAGACTTGGTGATGACCATCTCCGTGCCCAGCTTGTGGAACTGGTCCCACAGCTCCTTGGCCTCCAGCGTCACCTTGGGGTCGTCCTCCACCTCGTCCTCGGGCTCCAGGCTCTTGAGCGAGCGCAGATGCGCGGCGGGCGGGTGCGGGCCGAGCGCCGAGACGTGCAGCCCCGCCTCGGCCGCCGCCGCTGCAGCCGCCGCCGCGGCTGCTGCCCCTGCCAGGCTCGGGTCGGGCAGAGGCTTGGCCAGCGCGCCCGGAGGCAGAGCGAGCGCCGGGAAGAAGGAGGGCTGCGCCGCCGCCAGGAAGGCGGACATGGGGAAGTCGGCCGGCCGCGGCGCGTGGAACGGGTGGTAAGCCATGGCGCTGGCTGCCAGCGCCGGCTCTCTCATCGGGACATCCGGCCCAGGCGCCTGGGGGCCGGGGCCGGGGGCGCGCGGCTCGGACCCCCGGCCCGGGCGGCGGCGCGCGCGGAGGACGGACGGCCCGGGCGGCGGCTCCTCCCGGCTCCCCGTCCCGCGCTCCGCGGGGCGCGGGGCTCTGGGCGCGGGGGCGGAGGGGGCTCTGCGCGGGGCTGGGCTGGGCTGGGCTGGGCTGGGCTGGCCCGCTCCGGCGCCGGGGACCACGCGCGACTGGTTAGATCTTGTCGTGATCTCTGGAAAACTGTGACTATCTCACATGCCCTGCCCTGCTCGGATCCCCAGCGCTAACGAGCCAGGCCCCCCTTGATTGCTGATTTTACGCTTTTTGGACCAATTGTGGGTCTCCGGGGGCGGGGTTTTGACAGCTCAGGCCAAGCTCCGGCGGGGAGGGGGGCCGGGGAGAAGGTGTCGGAAGCCTCAGCAGTAAGAAAACATGTCAACGGAATAAAATATTAACCAATGACGGCCCGGCGGGCCCGAGACCCCTCCCCCTGGCCGGGCCCCCACCCAGCCGCCCGCGCCCGCCGCTCCTGCGCCCGGACTGGGAAGCGTGGAGGGCCGACCTGACCCGCCGAAAGGGCCGAGGAGGGGGCGCCGGGGCCGAGGGCCTCAGGGAAGGACCCCTAGCCGCGAGCCGGCCCCAAGTGCAAAGCATTGACACGTCCCCGAGAGGAGAGGGGGCGCCCTCCTTCTCCCGCGCCCGGAAGCGCGGCCGCTCGGGCCGGCGCCCCAGCCTGGCCTCCGACTTGGCTCCTGGTCGCCGCCCGGGTTCCCGCGCTGCACAGGGAGGCTGCGGGCGCTGGAAAGCGAGGCCGGTGGGCGGGCGAGTCGGGAGGCTCGGGCGGCTGAGGTCCCGGAGCGGAACCCAGGTGCGGGAGCCGGTGAGTGGAGCCACGGCACAGCCCTCGTGGGGCCCGCGAGGGCGGGAGGGACGCGGCCTTGCGCCGGGCAAACGCGGGGCGCCCTGACCCGCGCCTTGCCTCACAGGAAGCCCCTGGAGGGGCCCTGGCGTCGCCGAGTGCCCCAGACTCAGCCCGAGGTCGGTCCGTGGCCGCGCCCGACGCCCGCGACACGGCGCTCGGGCCGGGACGTGAGCGCACCTTCGCCTGCGCCCAGGGGGCCCCGCGCGGCTGACCCCACACTGCGCGTCCTCCATCCGCGACCGAACGAATTTTCGCCGCATCCGGTACTGGGGTCGCAAGTCTTCCGTTTACTAAACACTGGCATCCTGCCTCGGCCCCCAGCCACTTTTCTATAGTTTGTTTCCGTCTTTGAGAAGAGCGGGTCTCCCAAGTTCAGGAGTGCGGGAGTCCGGGCGTCTAAACACCTGTGGTTGAATCCCCCCCTTCCCCCCTCTGCAATCAGTGCTGTCCCGCCTCGTCTTCCGGGAGCCCCAGGACCCCACTCCACGCCGCGGAGTGAGCGTGTGTGTGTGTGTGTGTGTGTGTTTCGCATCCTGTGTGGTGTCTTCTGTGCATATCGAAAGCCACAACTCCAGGTGTGAGCTGAGAGAATAAAGCGACCATACACCTGCCCCAAACGGACACAGGCAGACTCTTGGGCTGACTCCTTGAGCTCGTGTTCCCAAGGACAATTCGAACCTGCACTGGCCACGGGTGACACTCCCATCCGCATAGCCAGCCTCTGCGTGCAGCCCGCCTGGGCCGAGTGCCCGCGTAGTGGGCGCGCACTCCCACGTCCGGCGGTGATCCGCGCGGCCGCCCGCCCTCTGTGTAACCTGGCATGGGGACCCAGGTGCGGGGCGCTCCCTCGGGCATGTAAAGGCCGATCGCTCCTAGCGGTGCAGGGTTGGGATAGGCAGGAGAGATTTGGCCTCTGCGACTCTTCCCCCCACTTTTCTTAGCCAAATTCAAGGCCCTTGTAATTCCTCACCGTTGCGTACACGTGGGCGCCGGCCCCATAGGGTTTTTTTCACAACCTCGCTCCTCTGGGTTCCCTGACGGCTCAGAGTGAGTCTCGCACTCCGCCTAGCACAGCCTACGCGACCGGGGAGCGGGCCTTGTAGCTTTGCAGTCTCCAATTCAGCAGGGATGTGGCCCCTCTGGGAGGGGATTGTGTGGCCATGCTTGCACGGGCGGGGAGGCGACCAAATGTTACCCAGGGGAGCTATCCTGAGCCTGTGCTCAGGTACGGGCCTGGGAATCCCCGAGCGTATTTGCAAAGTCGCGCGCGCCTGGGGGGCCGCGCTCATGGACGTGTACTTTCGTGCTGGTAAGAAGGAGCGCACACCTAAGTGTGTGCATGTTGGACATTTTCCTAGGTAGGGTCCGTAGCTGGTCTTGGAGTCGTAAGACCCAGGAGTTAGAAATACGCAGGCCTCGGTAATTTGCCCAAGAAACCCCGTGGTGATGGCGCAGTGGCTGCATTTGGGGTCCGCCACACATCTAGATAACCACGACCCTGCCCAGCGGCGGGTCCCACCGTCTGCTCCGCCGCACCATCCTGCAGTCACCCAGGGTCCTGCAGTGGCCGCTCTCTGGTTTCTGTACTGACCGCCCCCACCCCATCTCCAGCTAGGAGGTTCAAGGCAGCCCCAAGTGGCGCCGCGAGGCTCCCGCCCCGCCCCGCCCCCGCCTGAGTCCACCCCCTCTCCTTCCCGGGAATTGGCGCCCCTGGGGGAGTCCCCGGGGCCGAGTGTGCGTGTCTCTTTAAGAGGCCCCGGGGGGCGCCTCGCGGGCCGACCGGGGCTGGAGGGGGAGGACGCGGGCGGGGGCGGCTGGCGCCAGGCGGCCGAGGTTCCACAACAAAGCTCCGGCCCCTGTCACTTCACATCGCTCGGGCCCCGCAGACGGGCGGGGGACGCGCGCGGCCGCCCCTCCCTCTCGGGGCGGTCGGGCCTGGGCGTCGGAGCGGCGCGGCCTGCGGCTCGGGCCCTTTGCGCGTGGTCCTTGCGCGCAGCGTTGCCCCGAAGCGACCGAGTCAGGCGCAGACGACCTGGGCGGGATGGGGCTGCGGTCCAGAGCCTGCCCGTCTGTCCTTTGGCTCTGTAGCCTCTTGCAGGGGCGAGGGACACTGCTGGGACCTCCCCTGGGTGGATCCTCGGAGTCGCGGCGTCCGCGCCGTGTCTTCCCGTGTGTGACTGGCGTGGGTTTGCGGGAGCCCAGGTGGCGTGGATGGCGGGTGCGCTCGGCGAGTGTGGCCCTGTGGCCAAGGGGCCCGACGTGCCCGCGCGAGTGGCCTGGCGCCGGCCTGTGCTTCTCACTGAGCTTGTGAGAGGAATGCATGTGGCGGGGCTGAGCTCGGTGACTTGTGTGGCCCCGGGCGGGCGACCAGCTGTGGATGCCACCGGGTGCGTCTCGACGCTCGGGGACACTCCCGCGACAGAGCTGCTTCCCACCCGGACTTCTCTGCCGGACCCGCGTCTCTCTGAGTCTTGGCGCCAGCCAGCCCGGTTCAGCCGCCCGGCTGGGCTCCCCTGTGGTCCAGGGTCTGGCCAGGGTGTGGGCCGCGGCCTCGGTGACCCCAGCCCACAGTGGCCTGGCCTGTCCCGTCCACTTACACAAATTGTGGCTGACAGGCGCGCAGTCTCTCTGGAGCCGCCGCCCGCCGGTCGCCTCCCTCCCGCCCCAATTACCCCGCGCAGTGTCGGACCAATGGGCTGGGGCGGGCGGGGGATGCGGCGGAGCCGGAGGCCCGACCCCCTCCCGACCGCGGTCTTGGACCGGGACTGGAGGCCGGATTGCTTCCTCCAGTTGGATCTGGCCCACGTCTGCCAGGATGATGCTGAGGCGAGGACCAGCCTGGCTGCGCTGGGCTGGGTCAGACCTGGCTCGCAGGGGCGTCGCTCGCACCTGAGAGGTTGTGTGGCCGCAGGCGAAACCTGGCATGTGTCCCTGCTTCCCAGAGTTCGGGATACCTATAACCTTGGGACGTGCGGATTACTCACTCTCTGGGCCATGGTTTCGCAGGTCACAGCTGTCCGCTTGGGAGGCGGGGGTTGGTAAAATGAGGTGGCGTCTTGAACCTGCGCGTGCATGGCGCAGCAGGCGATAGGGGCTGCAGGTGTCTGGCACTCTGCTGAGTGACTAGAGAGGGGGTAAAGCTCAGGAAAGACCCTCTAACACCGGCCCACCTGAGACAGAGGGGCGGGGCTGGTCGCTGGCCAGCTGCTCCCCAGGAAGTTGATTTGCCTGGGGATTCTCTGGAGCAGCTTAGGGCAGGGGTGCAGTTTGGATGCCAGCCCCAGACCCTCCCGTGTTCTGGCCCAGTGAGCTACCAGGCCCAGGCTGTCATCCTCTGCACCTCTAAATTCCTTTTTGCTTTTCTGACCTGCACCTTCCCCTTTGCCTACTTAAAACTGTTGCTGTGCTCCTATCCCAGCTCTTTACAAACTTTACAGACGGGGACCCTGAAGCCCACTGGTGCGTTCTTTCACCCAAGGTCATGTGGCTACTGGTGGCAGAGCTGAAATGGGGCCCTGGGACCTTAAGAGAGAGCACACCCCACTCCACTCCTTAGAAGACGATGGTGCCCTGCGCCAGCACTGTGCTTCAGGACACAGCCACGCACCAGGGCCTCCCCTCTGATGGGCTCTCGCTTTGAGTACAGGATGTGTAAGGGAGCTCTTCTGCTTTGTCTCTAAGCTGCTTCCCAGTTACACAGCAAGTCAACAGCTTCAGAGTTAGCCCTGGACCTAGGCTGGAGGCTTAAAAGGCACAAGGGTCAGTGGAATGAGTCCCGTGGGAGCCTAGGACAGGGAAGTCAGTTCGGATGGGGCCCCTCTAAGGCGACTGGTTGGGCACGTGAAGCAGCAAGGTGGAGACGGGCCAGCCGGCTGTGTCACCCCATGACCTTGGGCAAGGCTCTGCTCTTCTCTGGGATTCAGACTTGTCCTCTGCATACCAGGGACCCAAGAACATTCTTAGGTGCTTTCTAGTTTTACAAAGTCTCTGATCTTCCAAAATGAAAAAGTAGCCCCGAATAACCAGTTCCAGTGTGGCTATCAGCCTGGCCTCCATGCACAGGCTTTGGTGTGGTGCTCGTGTGTCTCAGGCTGCCCTGGAACCACTGGGCCTTTTCTCCCATCAGCCCGACAGTGAGGTCCCTTTTGAGTTGCCAGCCCTGCTCCCATCAGCCTCTTTC
Organism: Dinomys branickii; assembly: GCA_004027595.1. Lineage (NCBI taxonomy): Eukaryota > Metazoa > Chordata > Mammalia > Rodentia > Dinomyidae > Dinomys > Dinomys branickii. The sequence goes on along the minus strand of PVLD010012181.1, from coordinate 39,022 downwards.
CAGACCATGAAGATACTTTTCCTCTATCAGACTGAGGAGTCCACAGTACTTTGCCCATGGAGCAGGTAGTGCCTTGAGAATTGGGGAGGCCCTGTGGCTCCTTCAAGGTCACCAGGTCTGGCCACAATTAGATTCATGTTCTGATACCTTCTAGGTAAGGCTATCATGAGGGCTGCTTGGACTGTGGAGGGAGGTGAACGTTGTCCAGGATCTTATCTGTGGAGGACAGAGGCTGGCTGCTCCAGGGGGGTGGGCAGTGAGGTCCCCTGCCCTGGGGCCCAGCTCTCACTTCCAGCTGATTACAGGTTAGGGCAGGGTCTATAACCTTCCCAATTAGCCTGAGGCCAGGCCGAGAGCCTTTCTGATAACCTGGTTCTAGTGGCAGCTGCCCTGGGGCCAGCTTATCTGGGCTCTGATCCTCACCCTTCCCCTACATACTCAAAGAAGTGCCCTGACTGTGAGCAGATGAATAGCCAGACTGTCCTGCAAGCTCGGCCAGCAAGTCCAGCCCGACACCCACCACTTTCCCTGACTGGAGGAGGCCACAGCTGTTTCACCCCACTGGAGAGGAAAGGCTGGGGCAGGGAGGACCCCTAACTCCAAGCTGCCTGTCAGGTCAGTTCCCTGCGTGGGCGAGAGTCCTGGGTAGGCACACTGGGGCTCATGCCTCCGGGAGCTTCCGGACCCACCCCCAGGAGCTGGGCCATACACGGTCTGCACAGGAGCCTGGTGGCACCCTCCCCCTTGTCCCCTTTGGACTGAAATGCTGCTCTAGCTGCTGGTGAGGGCAGTGCCAGGCACATCAGTGTTTCCAATGCAGCCCAAATGGGAAAAAGCTGCTGCCCCTGCGGCCACTGTCACCAGCTGGCTGGTCCACCTTGTGTTTCCAGCACCCCTCACTGTGGCAGGGGGTCTCTCAGCCT
>PVLD010012181.1:0-37999 GCA_004027595.1 Dinomys branickii | reverse complement strand
CCTCCAAAGCCTCCTGGGGTGCCTGGAGTACAGGCTAGGGAAGGGTCCACGAGGTTCAGCCCCAACCTGCTTTTCGTTGCACATACCCTTTAGCTGCCATTCACTTAGGTCCAGACTAGGAGGAGGGAGGAACGAAACCAGGAACTTGTCATCCGGTGCACTGGCCAGGTTCCATGACATACCCACCTCCACCTAACTGCCCTCACATCTTCTGAGCTTGAAAACAGGCAATTCCAAGGTGCCCTGAAGACAAGGCCAAGGGTTTGGTCAAGTTCTCTTCTCACAGCAACCCACAAAATGTTGGGAGCCAGGTGTGATGGCACCCAGTAAGCAGCATCCAAGCCCAGCACCCCCACACTGCATCTGCTTTATCAGGCAAGAAGCCTGGCAAATGGATTTAAATCAGGCCCCACCCAAACTGGAGGGCAAAGATCCTCCTGCCTGTCCCTGCTCTTCACCAGTGCCCCCTCAGGTGTCACACGTGTCGGGGCATGCTGGGAGCTGGGGCCCACTGTCAGGCTCACAGGACTCTGCTTCGTATTTGGAGAGGACCTTGACCCCAGCAACTCAGGGATGGACACCAATTGCAGCGTGATTTATTGGACAAGACGTGCACTTTTCAACAGGGCCTCAGTAACCACAGTTTCCTTCACTGAACAGTACAGGACCAGGGTAAAAGGGCTTAAAGATAAGAAAGACAAATTCTTCCCAGGAGCCATTGGGGAAAGCAAGAAGGAAGGGTAGGATCCCCCTTTCTTCCTCCCTCCTTTCCTCTTACTCTGGCCCTCAGTTCACCCCATGCTGGAGGGGCCTGCACAACGGAAGCCAGGGCCTTGTGTATCACAGCCTGCAGTGGGCTGGGGCTGAGGCTGTCCATTCAGGGCCCACATGCCTGGCCTGACCATCCACCCTGTCCCCACCCAGGCTACAAGATCTGGCCACTGTTCCGGCCCCTCGGGGGTACAGTTAAAAATACAAAAGCAGGTCCAATGCTGGACGTTACGTGCAAACGGAGAAGGGGACTGAGCCACTGCAGTCTCTCCTGGCCACAGCCCCCGCGGACAGTAGCAGAGGTCAGGGTGCACTGAGGTCAGCTGCTTTGGAGAAGGGCCTCTTCTCGGCCCAGGTAGGGTGGGTGGCTGTTGTCACTAAGCTCGGGGCAGGTGGCTGATAAAAGAGGAGCAGAGGCTGAGGGCGGGGCTGGAGGGGCTTCTCCTTTCCCTCCCGCGGGTGCGGACAGCCAGTCAGAAGCGGGCAGCCGGCCCCTACGGGAAGCTGGTGGGGAGGAGGCTGAGGGGCTGGCTCTCGTTGGTGGGGAGCGGAGACCGGTACCCGTCAAAGCTCCTCGGTATGCTGCCGCTGGTGGAGCCCGAGCTGTTACTCAGAGTCTCGGTGCTTCCCTCTCGCTGAAGTTCTGCAAGACAGAAGAGAGGGCCAGGCCTGGTCAGCGTGGGGCCTGGCCAGGCTGCTCGCTTTGAGACTCCATTCTGGGTCCATGTGCATCCTTTTGCAGAGTGGGGGAGGGCTCCCCCTGCTCCCCAGATTGGCCAAATGGAAGCTCGGGTCACAGAGAGACTCAAGGGAGGGAGGGAGAGGCCCCCGGGGCTGGCAGACTTTCGTGTTAGACCGTGGTCTTTCCCTCACTGTGCAGAAATCCTCTAAGCTGGAAGTACCGTCTCCTTGATCATCTGTCACTCATGGGGCGCAGTGCCTACATACCTAGCGTGTTCAGCCAGAATGTTGCCCTCACTCCAGTGTTTACCATCTTGGCTCTACACACGAGGCAGGGGGGTAGAAGCCAGGACAGGAGGACCACGGCTTCCCCGCCTGACCCGTCTCTAGGCTCCTCTCCTGCCCGCCTGGCCCGGGGCAGCCACTCACTCACTCACTCACTCGTTCTCACCCACACGGCACGCCGGTTGCGACCGGGCTCACCCTTGGGATACTGGAAAGGATCCTCTGTTTAGTGCGGTGCCTACTCCATGGCGAGGGCCCTACTACTAGTGCTTCCTTTCTCCCTTCCTCTTTGTTCCCAAGCCTCCTGGAGCCCCTCAGAATGGACAAGGTCAGACTCAATCTGTAAGGCAGGCAGGCACGAAGCACCTTTCTCTCCTTCCCTGGGCTGTGCACAGCCGTACCGCCATCTTGGATATGCCAGCTGGACCTACCCTATTCAGCTATGGGCACCATCACTACCCAGTGTCTGTTTATTTAAGGCAGGAAGGGGGCAAGGGCTGGAACAGGATTCTCTGCTTGCTGAGTGGATGGAGGAAGGAAGCCCTTCTTAGCTCTCTGAAGGTGACCAGGCCCTATTCCCTGTCGGGCCCTCACTACGGCTCTGAGATGTGGATGCACACGTGGCTGGCGATCTTGGGCCCAAGCCAAGATGAGCCCTGCAGTGTAATCTTCCCCAGGGTACTCCTGTGACTATGGCAGGGCGGCGGGGGGATTGGGGCTGGGGAGGTGTTCCATCTTCCTCAAGAGTGCAGGACCTCTGAGCAGTCACTGGAATAGATGCATGTGCCCTCTGTAACACCCATCTGGTCTGGCGTGAGACGCTGCTCTCTCACGCACACCAGCTTCAGGCCCTGCCACCACACATAAGCAGCCCAGCTGGCTGTGCTTACACAATGAATGGGTCCTGGTTTTCCTTCCTGGGCTGGCCACCACCAGTCAGCCAGGAACATACCGCTGACCCCCCACACCCTGCAGGCCACACCCAAAGCACTAAGGCTGTCTCGCAGCTGTGTCACACAGTGCAGCGGCGGGAAGGAGCACGTGGATCAGCTGTGAGGGGCCCTCAAGCTGCAAAGGTCGCATCCAGAGGTGCCCAGCTGGCTGAGCATGCGGGGACACCAGAGGCTGGACGCAGACAGCGGACAGTGGGGAGGAGCCTGGACACAGGCGGACGGCCTAGCCGTGGTCCCCGGTCTCCAAGAGACTCTGGCTGCCCTGTGGGCATCAACCCGGGGGCTCAAAATATCTAGGTATGCTCAGAAAACAAGGCAGGAAGCTGCCGAAAAGGGGCTCTTCTTCCTGCTCACTCCCCAGTACCACTGGCATTTGAGGGTATGGCCATTGATCTGCGAGAGAAAGACGACGAGAAAGCCAAGAGGAGACCCTGGGTGTTCAGTATGGAAGCCTCAGATTCTGAGAGAACGCCTCCACTCCCCACAAGCAAGCCTAGGAGTTCGGGGAGATCAGAGGCCCTTGCCTTCCTGCGCAGCTAACCTGGCACTAGGGGGCGCTGACAGCAGGGCGAGGAAGGCCGCAAAGGAGCCCTGCGGGAGCAGGAAAAGCAGGGGCTTTCTCAGGGTCTGGACACCAGGCCTGGGTGAGCAAGTCCCAGATGAAGGTGCAGGAAAGACGGCCAGTATGGGGAAGGGCGATTCCTTTGCAGAGTAGAGAGCCAGCCCCAACAGCCTTGATGCAAAACGGGACACGCCCACACTGCTGAAGCTAGGGAACCAGAGCTGGAACCAAGCATGGCATCCTCCGCCCCTGGGCACAGCCCCCAGCAACCCCCCCCAGCAGCCCCAGTGACCCCAGCGCACGCGTCTGAGTGGCGCTCCCGTGTCACCGCAGGGACGCTTCGCAGGGGGCTTCCGGGGTGAACGGGCTGTTCCCAGGGGCCAGCTCCATGCAGCCCAGCTGTCCTGCCCCGTTTGCTCACTGCTTAGGCCTGGGTAAGATGGGAGGGCGGCAGGCTTCTCCTTCCCCCAGCTCACAGGGTAAGCAAGGCCCTGCTCACTGTGCCTGTGCATCTCCCACTGCCCCCTGGGCTTCCTGACTTCCAGGCCCCACTGTCCCTTCCATCCCCAGCCCCAGCAGGGCAGAGTCACCTTTCACCAGCACACACCCCACCGTTATTTTCCTCTCTTTAAAGCCTGTCCATGCCTCTGACTCCACAGGCCCACAGATAAGGTCTAACAACCCAACACTGCCACAGCCTCCCACAGCCCGCCTCCCAGCCCCTGCTCAGCGCTCCCCGCTATCCTGTCCAAGGGACCTGTGGAAGGAGCCTGGGAGAGGGGTTCGGCCTCTCCGGCCCCAGCTGGTCTGCTCCTCATGCTTGGGTGTCCATGCTCCCACAGGCTCACCCTCCTCCCTTGCAGGCCCTGCCTGGCCCACCAAGCTCCGCGCTCACTCTCAGCCACGCCCTCAAAACTCCCAGCTGTGTGTCCTCCTCCACACCTGGAGAGGCCCTTTTCTGCGTGTGGGGGACAATCTGTGCCCCCTTTCTGTGTCCCCAGAGGTCCTGGGAACAGCTAGCGCTCAGCACTTACTTCTGGAATGATGAATGAGTGACGTGGTACAGGGCGCCGAGTAACAGAAGAACCAGGAGCCCACTTTTACCCGTGCCTTCCGTGAGGCCCCACCTCTCCTCTTCCCCGCGAGGGTGGTGAGGGCGGGCGCACGCGAGTGCATGTGGAGAAGGCGCGAACGCGCCACCCCGCTGCACGTCACCCCAGCCCGAGGAGGAGCGGCAAAGGGAACGTGTGGCCTTACCTTCCTCCGTCCCGAGCGCACGCTTTGTGACTGTTGGGCTGCTCACGGACGCTGGGCTGTTGGCATTGTTTTTTTTTTCCTTTTTTTTTCCCTTTTGGAAAGAAAAGCATTGAGGAATCTTTTTGGAAAAGATAAGGACAATGATTGAAAGTACACATCTGTGCAAGCAGGTGGAGAGGTGTAAGGAGGCACTGGGGGTGTCACACCGGGATGGGGGGAGCTGGCGGTGGGACTCTGCAGTCACGGAAGACGGTAACATGCACGTGTAGGCAGCTAGGGAACTGACAGGTCCTGGGGGTCCCGGAGACAGAACTGTTGAATCCCCTCAGTATGGGGCTGGGAGAGGAAGTCACACACCGAGCATGAGAACAGCTTTGCAAGACGGACAGAGGGGGATCTCTGGCCCATGCAGTGCAGACGGGGCCCCATGCAAGTGGGTGGCTGGGAGAGGAGACAGGTGACACCGTTTTCAGGGACACCTGGGGCCTTCTGACTCAGTGGCCCAGCTCTGACTGCCCCTCCTCCCCACCACTCCCAAGTCCCCCAGCTCTGAGAAGCTCTCTCGTGGCAGAGGCAGGCTTACAGGGAGGCCCACTCGGAGCCTGCCAGGGTCCAGGAGGGAGCTCCAGGGCTCTGTCCCTGAGAGGGTCTCCAGAAACCTTCCCCTAGAGTTCTGGAGATTCTGGCAGTAGAGAAAAGTTAGCTCTAAGAGAGCTGGTTCTCGAGGGACACTGAGTAGGGCAGGGGATGAGGAGCCAGAAGCCCAGGGAAGTGGCTGGACCCGGACCTGAGAAAATCTGCTGTGACCTCACATTCTCCAAGGACTTGGTGCTCCTGGAGGCATTGGGGGTGTCACACCGGGATGGGGGGAGCTGGCGGTGGGACTCTGCAGTCACGGAAGACGGTAACATGCACGTGTAGGCAGCTAGGGAACCGACAGGTCCTGGGGGTCCCGGAGCCTCTGCCCCCCTCCCGTGGCGGCCAAGGCGCGAGCAGCAGACCGGCTCCTGGGACTGATGAACGTGGCAGTGCTGGGGACACGCGGGCGAAGGCCTCTTCTCACACACCAGCCCCTTTACTGAACAAACGTGATCTCTGGCTCCCCCGTTCCCTGGGGACACTGGGCCTGACGGAGAATTGGGGCAAGCTGGGAACACTCAAGGGGGTGGGTGACCCCAGCAGAGGACCAGAAGTGAAGCTACACCTTGGGCTGGGTGTTCTCTATGTCTGGCCAGTCTGGGACTCTGAGGGGCTCTTTTGGCTTGTGTTGGAGAGTCCAAGTCTGTGGAGAGCCGGTCTAAGGGAACAGATGAAGGCCTGGCCGGGTCCAGAGCGGTCAGCGAGGGGGAAGAGGGTGCCTGAAGCACCGTCTCAGCCTCAGGGAAGCCTGGCACTTCCGGCACCACCTAAGAAGCAGCGCCTACTGCCTGGCCTCTCTGGTTTCCTCCAAGGCTCCAGCCAGGCTTGCTCTGTACAGGAGCGGCAAGATGCTGCTCATTAAAGGGATTAGCCCTGGTTTTTATTGGGCCCTGGCTACAGCCACACACTCTAGTCCTAAGCAAACCACCCAAGCAGCCCTGTGGGAGTGGGATTAGACCGATGGGGGAGGGAGTCCGCCTCTGCCCCATGGTCCCACCCACTTCCGGGGGGGGGATGGCACCAGGCTTAGCCCGAGAAGGCAGGTGGGCATCGGGCCTGCCCCAGGTGGAGGCGGCAGCCTCAGGAAGCAGCTCGGAGCAGAAGCTCTGGCCACCTGCTCTCCGGGAGACTTTGGGTGAATTACTCAAATCTCAGTGCCCAGGTTCCTCAATGTGACGATAACAGTACCTGTTTCATAGCCTGGCTGTAAGAATGAGATTCAACAATGCACGTAGCACGCATCACAAAGTGCTTAACGCGTCCAGTCAGCACATGCGAGTTACTATTATTGCTGCAATTGAATTAGTCACTGTGATCATCCACAGGACTTCTGGGGTCCTTCTCCAGCCTCCCTCCTCAGCACGTGCCGCGTCCCCCAGACCCTGCCAGCGCCACCTCCGCTCGAGCCTGGGATTCTTTTTTTTTTTTAATCAAGAAATGGTTCAGGGAGGTAGATGGCAGATACGTGTTTACAGCTTTTCATTTCCCTCCTTGCCTCTTTGCTAACTCCCTCTTCCAAGATGGAAAATAAATTTCCAGCCCTGTTGACGTGCATTGATTTTTCCCTCCTGCAGCCACCTTCCAGTTCCCCCACATTAGCAGGGGCTGTGGTTAGGACCCTTGCCTGGAGTGGGCTTGATGGTAGCCCAGGGAAGTGGACGGCCCCACAGCACCGAGCAGCCAGCCACACTGCCCTGCCTTGCCCTGAGGAGGTTTGTGACAGACAGAACGGCTCTGGTTCCTCTCTGCTTGAGGGTCCCTTGGTGCGGAGACGAAGTGTATGTTGGGAGGGGCCCTCTCACTAAGAGGTGAGAAGGTTCTGTATTTTTCCTTAATGGGATATATGATGAAGAGACTGGAGATGACAGGATGGTTACAGGGTCAGCAAACTGCTTCAAATAGAGTCTGTCCCAGCAAGCAGTTCCGTCTGCAAGAGGCCTGCAAGAGGCTTGCAAACGAGGCCAGGGGACAGCTATGCAAAATGGCATTTAGAGAGAGGCTAGCGGGTAGGCAAGCTTCAAGGTGTCTCCTGGGGCTAAGGAGAGTTGGCACCTTCCTGAGGCTGGAAGCTGGAGAGCTGGCCCAGATGCCAACGAGGAGGAGGTGGCCTTGGCAGACATGGCTAGGGGCTACTTGTCTTACAAGTAGGCTGGAAACTGCTAACTCTCTTCTAGTGTGGCTGGGGAGGCAGGACCCATTCACTGAGACCTAGGTGGAGTCGGCTGAGATTGCAGTTAAAACCTGACAGCACTGTCAAGACCACACTTCGGGCAGGAGCCAGCCTCGGCCCCCAGGGCACTTCATAGGAGGTTAAGAGTGCAGCCCTAAAAGAAGGCAGCCTGCAGGAATGCTCGCTGCTCTCCGCACTCAGCACACCCCTTTCGGCCGCCCCCTGCTCCTCTACACCTTCCCTGGCTGCCCCTCCCGGCTCCCCCCTCCAGCGCCTCTCAGGCTCCACAGCTTATAGAGATGCCGAGGACCAGAACTCCTCTTTGTCCACCCCAGTGAGGTCTTGGGAGGCTGGGGGCTGAGGCCATTGGAGATAGGCACCAACTTTTTTCTCCAGCATGGGCTGTTGTCCCTTTGTCAGGCATGCTTGAGGAAGGGGGAGTGGGGAGAAGCTTCTGGAAGCTGAGAGGCCGAGGATGAAAAGGTTCTTCTTATTCAGATCATAGGAATCCTGCTTTGGGCAGCTGGAACCAGGCCACAGATGAGAAGCAAGGCTATCTCTGGCCTGCTCTTATCTCTGGGGCTTAACACCTCTGTCTGAGTCCAGACCCCTGGCTGGCTGACGCCGCAGACTCTGGTGTCTTAGCACAGACACAGCCTGGCGCTCCTCAGCCCTTCTGCCTGGGGGCAGCAAGTGACTCCTTCCTGGACAGTCTCTTTCCACCCACTGGGCCCCACATGATGTTCTTCTCCTTGCTGAGGTTTCATTTCCGACTCCCTCAAGTACAGAGACCAGAATATCATGACAGGAGGCGGCTAAGCCCCCGTGGCCCATCCCGCCGCCCTGCCTCCACTCTCAGCTGCCAGCAGCGGTGGTGTATCTTGGTGCTCTTGATTCAGGAAGCTGGAATTGCTTCCCTTGGCCACAGGGGCTGTGCACAGGTGCCTAAGAGCCCCAGCAGGACTCGGGGGAGACATGAGGCCTAGGAGAACCCAGATGCTCCCAGGTGTCCACAGCCCCTAGCAGGAAAAGGTGGTGACCAATACCCGGGGAAGACAGTGGGCAAGCAGAAAGCCTCACGATGCCTGCACTTCCAACCAGAGAAATGTGGCAAGAGCTGCCTTCCTTCCACCTCCTCTACCCTCCAGAAACCAAAATGGCAGGTTCTCAGGCCCCTGGGAGCCCTGGTCCTGCAGGCAGGCCCGTGTGGCATTAATACCGGGAGGTAGGCTAGGTCTCTGAATCCCCAGTGGGCCCAGCAGGGGCAGAAGCATGACGTCAAGGGAAGGCATGTAGAATATACGGGGAGGGAGAGGCCTGAGGAGTGAGGACACAGGAAGGGGCCTCTCTCAAGAGTCCTGCTTCCCATTCAGCAGGCCTGTTTTTATGGCCTCCACCCCTACCACCGTGTGTGTGTGTGTGTGTGTGTGTGTGTGTGTGTGTGTGTGAGAGAGAGAGAGAGAGAGAGAGAGAGAGAGAGAGACAGAAAGAGAGAGATACAGGCGGGGCGGGGCTTACAGCTCGGCCTTGATTCTCTTTCACAATCTGGAAGAGCAGTGACAGCAAGTGGGGTCTGAGCTTGAGGGGGCCACTGGCCCGGTTGGTAACTGTAGCCTTTTTCCAGGTCCCCTCCAACCACAGCTGTACCAAACCTAGGCAAGGAAAGACCTGAACCGAAGCAGTGCTACACCTCACTTCCAGGAAACCCAGGCCAACCTCAAAGAAGGCAGCAGGATTACCCGCCCAAACCACCTCGGCTGGAAGCCCAAGCCCAGGGACCCTCTCAGCGTCTACCACATTAGTATAACCCTAAACGCGGACCAAGGCAGAGTTTCCTGTCAGCACATACTAGACGTGGGCGCAGGAAGGCTGAGCTGACCGGGCGGGCCTCAGTTTGCAGAGGGCCAGGAGGAGGAGGAGGAGGACTGCTGTGGACCCAGCCTAGCACTGTCACAGACCTGCTGAGGGACCTGGCTAAGTCACTTTGCTTTTCACCCGTCTGTTTTCAAGAGGAAAGGGTGTTTTCTGGAGACTTCACTGGATGTGTAAGGCTCTCATGAGGAAAGAGGGCCCTAAGAAGCTGAACCCCAGCCAGAGACCAGGGCTGAAGACTGGTGTCCTTGGCAGGCTGAAGCCTGGGGCAACACATGGTGAGGGGCTGTGGTGAGGGGTGGGGGGCAGAGTGCCCTTGCTAGCTCCAGGTCCTTGGCATAACACAGAGGGCGGAGCCTCAGCAGTCTATTTACAGTCCACTCAGAGCTAAGAGGCATGGCACACATGACTTGGGGTCAGAGAAGGCCTGGGCAGGAGGTACAACATGACTTCCTCATGCGTAGCTGCTAGGACAAGCCAGAGGAGTCCCAGGCACGGGCATATGTGCCCATTTGGCATGGCTCTGTGGAGGAGATGGGGCTTGGACACACTCCCTGGGAACCAGGTGCCTGGCAGCTGGCCTGGACCCACCCATCTCCTGAAGCCCAGCCATGAGGCTTGGAAGCCCCGGCCCAGCTTGCAGGCAGGGGACTTCCCGAGCTGGCCTCCAGCCTTATGAGATAACACAGGGCTGCAGACCACGGGACAGACGCTGCACTTTGAACGCTGCTGGCTGGCGGGGCCAGAGCCACATCTGGTTCTCATTCAAATGTCCAAACGTAATTAAATTCTCTACGACGCAGCGGAAGAGTTTGGTAAGATGTGGCTTTCCCCCTGCTCCATCAAGGTTAAGAAATCACAGTCCCTCATTCCACCGGCGGGCTCACTCTTCCCTGCCACTGGTCCGTCCTGGTCTGTGAGGTAAATGCCTGTGCTCTTATCCGTCTTCTGGAGCTTCAGAGGCTGGGCCACTGGGGGGGGCTGCAGCTGCCCACCCCCTCCACTTACCTACCAGAGAGGCTAAGCAAGCCAGGACCCTGGGGGCCGGGCAGCCGCTTCTCCTCCCTGATGAACTGGCCACTGTGCCTCGGCTCACCCCAGCCCCGTGCCCTATTTCTCCGACGGGGGTGCCCTGCAGGACTCTGCCAAGGGCACCCCTTCTCTGTAGCTCCTCATAATAGGAAGCACTTGGCAGTAGAGTCTGGAGGCTTTGGGACAAGCAGCGCCCACAGCCCCGGCCCTACAGCCAGCAGTGAGGTGAGGTAATTGCCCCCCACTTCTCACCTCTCACTTGTGGTGCCAGGGCCTGTGTATGGGCTTCCTGTACCCGCCACGGGGGACTCAGTCTGACAGACAAGGGCCAGAGTGGCATCTGGGCCCTCGCGAGGGCTCCCTCAGACTTCTTGCAGTCTCGCAGGACTGCTCATCATCTCTGTCCTGTCAGGCTCAGAACAGGTTAAGGGATAGCAGGACCCAGGACCTTGCCTGCTTAATGGGAGGGACACTGGTTAGCCACAGGCCTTGGGCCTCTCCTCCTCGGCCTCCTGCTCAGGACCTCCCTGTAGTCGCCATTTGAGATGGGCTGCTCTTCCCAGCTTCCCTTGTCACCCAAGTGTCTCCAGTCTACAGCTTCTTTTCACCTAGGGATTTAGGACTTTCGTGGTGATGGGTTCCATTCTATTTCCTCTATGTGTATTTTCCTAATCATTGTGGTATAGACTTTATGAGAGTTTCTGAGCAAGTACGGGTATTTTTCCATTTGAAATGAACTGTCCTGTGAACTAGTGACTTAATGTGGTTGCAGATGCTACCCAGAGACAAACAGGGGCTGGGGAGGGACCGGTCAGGGCGGGTTAGGGCAGAGCACTCGCCATTTCACCAAGGTATGCTGAGGTCCTCGTAAGACCACTGGCCCGTTCCTGTGTTACAAGCTCTCTTGCCACAAACATCCCAACCAGAGAATGAGAGCTACACACCAGCACTCACACCAAGGCGCTATGAGCCAGCCAATCATATGTCAGTACGGTTTTAAGGAAACTGAGCCGGCTCTTGAACCAGTTGTCTTGAGCAAGTATAGCAAAAGGAACAGTGTTGAGGTGAGGTCTTTGTTAGCCCCTCGAGGGTCCCCACCCGTACTTCTGAACTCCGTGCTGTGGTGTGGTGGGGACAGCATGGCAGTGTCAGTGGACTGCGGTGGTGCCACTGTCCACAGGAGATGGGAGGGGCCCCTGCTGGCTGTGTCTTTGTGCTGTGTGCACAGACTGGCCGCTGGTGCCGGGCCTCTGTTCACTATTCAATTCAGCTAGCTCAGACGAGCCTTTCCATTTGCTCCTCCAGGAGGAATAACAAATCTAGAAATGCAATTCCACTTTGGTGTATTAAGATATTGATTTGCCTGTCGAGGAGAAATGCATTTGTTCTGTCAGCTCTCCCATGGGGAGGAAGGGGTTAACCAAATGTTTATCACAAGGCTGGCTTCAGAGTTGAAAGTAATGTGATCAGTAATGAATTTTGTGTTACATTAGGTTGTATAAATGGACAGACAAGCGCAGACAACAAGTGGCCAGGAGTCGGGGCTAATCTAATGATGTAAAAATAGAGACAGCACCAATTATACTAGGGGCCAGCTCCAGGCTCCTGCAGGGACTGCAAATGAATAGGTACAAATCAAATTACTCACTAATAGACGCACTACAAGAGGGGCAGTCAATGGTAAATGCATTAGAGCCTAGTGACCTCTCTGCTCTGCAAAGCAGAGTCCGAAAATTTGACTTCCATCTTCAGAGTGGGGGGCAGGGAGTGGCGCCCTCAAAGGAACTCTTGTTGGGTGAAGGACGGCAACTATTCCCCACCCCAAACCAGGGCCTGGCAGAAGGGACCCCCTGTCTGAGCTAACCTCTTGCCCTTACTCCAGCGGCTCTTGTGGCTCAAGCACCAGGGGGTAGGAGGGTACCCACTCGAGGGACGAAAAGAACTGTGGGACGCAGCCTTCTGGGTAGGCAAGGGCAGGCAGTTACATACCCAAACACTTCACAGCCACGTGTCTCTCAGGGGTGATGTGTCCTACTGCTACTTCAAGGGTTGTGTCTGTATTGAAAATAAAACATTTCTTTAAGGAGAATCACACAGTGGACCTTTGAGTGCAGCAAGAGCTGAGACCAAGTCTGGTCTGAGCACTAAATGCTTTGAAAGGGGGTTGCTCCGGTCGTCCCATGGCACAGCTCATCCGGGCTTCACAGGCTTCTCGCTAGCCTGCCTAGCACCACTCCCCCTCTCCTGCTCTCCTGGTCACTGACCGAGCTCCTGCATTCCTGTCTGCTGCAGGGGGCAGGGCAGCGAGGGATGTGGAGGGAAAGCCGGTCTCTTGGGGAGCAACTCAGTGTTAAAGCTGCTTGGCAGTGTGGCTGCGCTTCTTAGGGAAGGATCACGAAGACTCACTCAAGTGCGCTGTGCGGTGGCTCGGAGGGGAATACAGCATGAATCCAAAGAAGCGCCAACCCTTCCAAGGCCCAGCCCGTGCTCCACAGAGGTGGGGCCCACAGCGCTTGGCCCATACTGCCCCACCTCTCCCAACGCCAGCACCAAGCTGTCCTATACACCAAAGCGGCAATGGTGCACTGGTCCTGGCCAACCGGGGCCTGGGGATGATGGGAACGGTGTGCCAGTATGAGCACGGAGCTGGGGACAGGATGGGAAAGGCCACCCTGAACAAATCCAGACCCAAGCAAGCGCACAGAGGGCTGAGACTGCAGGAAGGTCTGGTGCTGAGGGATTCTGCCAGCACACTCACAAACGTCTTAGGCAGTGGGCCTGCAGGGCACCGAGGGGAGGGCAGGGCACACGAGGCAGGGGCCAGGAGGGATCTCCTAAAACCCTCCCAGCCTCCTCACAGGCAGGGCAGCTGGTTCTGGAGTGGGCACTCCCAAATGCAATCAGATTGGCACGGCCTGGCTTTCTTACTCTCCTGGGTATCTAAGATCTAAGATTCCAGTTCCTGACCAGTCAGAGGGTCATTCCCAGCTTTCCTTTCCTATGTGCGTGGGTCTGCCCTTCTCCAACCATCACATCTACAGGGGGTCCACACGCCTCTCCCTGACTTCTGAGAAGGCGAAGTGCAAGGGAAGGTAGGATTTAACCACCCGTGACTGTGCCCTGGGTTGGTCAGTTGCTCCCCGTACAGAAGGGCCAGTGAGTAAAGGTGAATTCCCCGGCAGAGGAGGATGCATCGAGAACAGTCCTCCCTTTGGTTAAACATTCACCTGTTTTGAACCCTCCAGAGGAGCCTGACTCTAGGGTCCCACAGCCCTCCCCGGCCCTCCAGGCAAGCCTGTACATTTTCCAGTCACTCTTACTCCCACTTCGGGGCGCCACCCGGAGAGGAACTGTGAAGGGCCACCAAGGAAGCAGCACTGGCACTTCCTCCCTGTTGACAAGATGGGTGTAGCTTGGCTACCAAGTTCACTTCAGACGTTAGGCAACTAGAGTTTCTCAGGCCTGAACTCCCATGAGCACTGGGCCTCTGTGTGGTCTTCAGAGGGGAGAAGCAGGGAGGAGGTGGGGTGAAAGAGCTGTCTACCTAGAATCAGATCTGAGACCACCTGGCCCAAAACTAACACATGTCTTTTACACAGAACAATGACTCCTGTTCCTTTGATTGGCTTTCATTTACTTTTCAGAGGCCACAGAAACCCCACTTAGTCATTCACCAATGGCTCCAGTGGCAAGCTGGGAACAGAAACCCAAGAGGAAGAGACCCATGGCTCTGGAACCACAGCTTGCCCGTTCTTCCCCAGCCTGGTGTAGGATGGAGCAGATGCCTATGCCAACCTGCCTGCTGCAACAGGCAGAGAGCATGGGGCCACCGAGCAGGAACTTGGTGGGGAGAAGACACGGAAGGCATTTTGTAAACGCTGTAGGAGAAAAAAACTCCTGCTTCCATTCCCTGGCAGAAAAGCCTGGTCTTGAGAGGACAGGGGCCATTTTAGGGGCAGGAGGCAAAGAGAGAAGCCCAGAGTCTTTGGCAAGAAAGCCAGGCCAAGCCATACGCTGCACATGAGAAGGGAGAGTACGCTCGGAGGACCACCCACCTCTCCACAGGAGGAAGCTGGAGGGGTAGGACTTGGGGACAAAGGACTAAAGCTGGGTCTCATGTGTGCCATACAGGCACCACGGAGAAGAGAGGCTTACTCTCAGCAGCTGCAAGATAGTGACCTTTCTTGGGGCTGGAGGTACAGCTCAGTGGGCTAAGTGCTTGCCGATAGTGACCTTTCTTAGGAGGAGGCAAGAGGAGATGAGAAGATGCCACGGACAGCTCAAAGTGGCTTGGCGGCTGTGCCGCAGGTGTGACGTGGAGGCAGCGTCTCCCGCCTGTGAGCCCCCTTGCTTGGGCAGGAGCGGGGGGGGGGGCGCTGACCCAGCACCAGAGAGGGGCCCACCTCTCATCTAGATAATCTCAGTGCTGGGAAGGGGGCTTCAGAGACCCGGACAACTGCCTCAGATGTGGCCTCACAAGGAAACACATCTCCAGGGTGCAAGCGGATGGGGGCAAAGGTCTCTCAGAGTTGAAACTGTTACACCTGCGACAGCCTCTGACATGTCTGCCAAGTCCAAAAGGGTCAAGGGGGTTCATGGTGAACACTGTCGATTCGATCATCTGCTTGGGGTTGAGCAGTGTGGAGAGGCACTGGATGTTAGAGAATGAGATCACTGCACCGCTGCCTGCAGGCGTCGTCACCTGACTGGGCGGCACCCTGTCACGGGAAAAGGCTAGTACAGCACCTTCTAGAAATGCACAAGAATGTTGGTTCCCAGCCCTCAGCAGTGGGGAAGCAGGAGTTCTAAGGCCCGCTGGAGTTGCAACTAATCCGAGAGGTGTGTGAGGGTGCAACACATTGAGATACTCGGCTTAGGGTACACTTCTGATTAACTGCAGCTACAAAAGCTATTGAGATTTTAATCTCTATGGTCCTGAAATGAAGGATATCAGCAATGTGCATGTGCGCACACACACATACACACATGCACGTGCACACACACACAGTGCTTTAAGATCATCTTTTGGAAAACGTAGGCCATCAACAGATACTTGTTAATTAACTTACTACACCTTCTACAACCAGTTAAAAACTGTGTGTAATGCTCAAAATATGCTTTTCATGTTAAAAAGGAAAAACGCAGTCCTTTCAATAAATAACTAAATAAAATAATAAAAGTATGTTCTAACAGAAGTCTTTGAAAGAGTTTTAGTTGAAAACAACTGTAAAGCTATTTCAGCTGAGTAATTAACATACAGACAGAAAAACTCAGAGGATTTAGCAGAATAAGCTAGAGTACTTGCTTTTAACTGCAGATCACAATTCATCAAAGTATTATAAAATCAATTTAGTGGGTCATGACCACATTTTTAAAAAATGAAATAAAACAGAAAGTATTAGAATGCATTGCCTGTAATACTGTTCTGTGAAGGTCTGAATATTTGGGTGAGCTGAATTCAGAGGGAAAATGTATTTATGGCAGAAGAGGAAAAGACTGAGCTTACAGTGTGGCGGCCAAGAAGAAGTGTTCTGCTCTAGAGTAGGGGCTGGTAAGGACAGGGTGGGCAGAAAACGACAGGCCACAAAAGCCACCTTTAAAACCACACGGGGAAGGAGAAAGGCAGCCTGGGCCTGGGGCTGCAGGCAGCAGCAGTTACTGGGAGGGGCAGCCCCCTGCCTCGAGGGCTGACTTCACGAACTCCTGGGAGTCAAAAGCAGCAAAAGCAGCAGGCTGCGGCAGGGATGTGTCCAGAATACTTGGGCCAGGCGATCGGGCCCTGCATGTGAGGCCTGGGCTTTTGATATGACATGTGGGAGAGGGCAGAAAAGAGAGATAAGGTTTAATAAGTGATGGGAATAGTTAAAGTTTAGAGACAATGTACTTAATGTGTACCCAGGTGTTTATTTGAAAACTTTTTTTTTTTTTGGTATTATGTCTTTACCTAGACAGAAAACAACTGGAATGTCAATGTTTTGTTTATTTTTAAAAAATCTATTTTTCTAGGAGAAGTAATATGGAAAGGAATGTCCACTAAGCAGGAATTAGTCAAGTTATTTTGCGGGGGATGGTGGAGAGGGAAGAGGTTTTGGGAGACAGCAGTGCAGGCCTAAGGAACAGGGCCCGCAGAGCCCTGGTAGGCAGAGAGAGGGTGCGCGGGCTCAGGGCCCCGGGGTTTAGGTTGGCTGGGGCTGTGGGAGCAGCACGAGATGGATCTCTAGGGAGACGGCAGCAGCTGTTCATGTTGTACACACAGAGAAGGGTGAACCGGGAGCAGGAAAGGGTTGGAGGAGCTCATTTTTTGGAAATGTGGACTTATCAGTAGGTAACTGGGTAGGTGGTTTTGGAGACCAGGAACGAAACCAACATGAAAATTATTTAGAGCCCATCGGTTTAGGGACAGTCATTGGAGCGAGGAGGCAGAGGCTGCCATATACTGAGAGCGAAGAGAAGAGGGGGAGAGGGGCCTTGAGAAGTCCACTTAAGGCTGACACAGAAGGGAAACCCAGAAAGGGGACTGAAAAGGAGCCAGAGGCAGAAAACCCAGGAGCTTGCGGTAAAGCAGGCGCCACAGGGAGAGCACTTCCAGACACAGGGAGGGGCTGGCAGGGCCGGTGTGGAGGTGACCCAACGTCCAGTAACAACTCTGAGGAGAACGGCTGTGGCTGGGTGAGCTGAGGGCAGGGGCTGCTCCTCTGCTGCCATAGGAGACCAGGGGACAGTTGACCCAGCGACGTTCAAGATCTGAGCAGCTGGAAGCTGAGAGGTTTCTCTCTGAGAGCAGAGGAGATGGTGGGGTAAGTGACGTGAGAACATGGACGTCTGACACACTCTGTATGCAGAGGAAAGTGACTGACCTCTAGGGGAGGGACCAGGCATGGGAATACACTAAAGGAGGAAAAATAGGAAAAAGGTATCAAAAATAAGATACGCACTCCTGTTGGACCAGAGATCTGGGGAATTTCTCCAAGCGTGGAAACGCAGTAGGCGCGATGCCAGAGCAGCGAGCAGGGGCCTGGGCAGCCGTGCCCGCCCCAGGTGGGGCTCAACAAATGCTCGCCTGCATGTGCCACGGGCTGGACTCTGTCCTAGGCACTGGATCCTCTGCAAAGATGGATGCAAACTGAGAGCGGAAGAGGCGCTACTTACAGAGGCGCTGATCTAACCATTTGTGATTTTTTTCAGCAACCCCGGTGTACAAGCAGAGCTGGGCTGGCCTCAAACGGGAGAAATCCTGAATGAGACAGTGGGAGGGCGACAGGGCAAGAGGCGGATGGACACAACCGAGAGAGTAATTCAGCCAGTTACGGTAGAGCTGGACCTGCAAATACACATGAGCTCCCCAGCAGCTATCACGGAGACCTGACCTCACACTTGTTTTACGGGTTAAACGTGTTTAAAAATAGACCTCAAATTTTATTATGCAAGGTGGGGGGCTTATTAAAATGCAGGGGTAGCTCAGTGGTAGAGTGCTTATCTAGCCTGCCCAGGGTTCTGGGATCAGGCCACAGCACTGAGAGAAAAACAAAACTAGAAAATGAAAATCCTGATGCTGATAGTATAGGGCTGGATGGGGCCTCAGACCTGAGACTCTGAATCTTGCTCTCTTCTCATCTTTTTCCTTTTTATTTATTTATTTATTTTTTGCTATGCTGGGGATTGAATCCAGGGTTTCACACCTGCCAAGCATACGGTCTACTACTGAGCTACACCCCCAATCAATTCTGTGTTTCTAATGAGCACTTGAGTAATGGTGTTGCTGGTCTGCAGACTGCTCTCTTTTTAAAAAGCTAATCTATTTTTAATTAACAAATAAAAATTGTATGTATTCATTGTGTACAACATAATGTTTTGAAGTATGCATCCATTGTGCGATGGCTAAACTGGGCTAATCAACGCATGCATTACCTCATACAGCTCTTTTTTGTGGTGAGGACACTCACAATCTACTTGCTTAGCCATTTTCAGGAATATGACACATCATTACTAACTGCAGCCACATTGCTATAGTGCAGAGTTCGAATTTATTCATCCTATCTGACCAACATCCATTGCTCTCCCTGCCTTCTGGAAAATATTTTGAGAGACTCTGCTTTTCACTTCTAGGGAGAGCTCATCTGCCCTGTGGTATAGGTTACCAGTGAGGCCCCAGCATGAGGAACTCTGCTCGCTGCCTGACATGTTGATAGCTTGAAACTGGCAATTATAGAAGTTTTTGCACTCCAGAAAGTCCACAAATAAGGGTTTCTTGCTTCCCTTTGGAGAGCTGCTTATTAGATGTTTGGTGACAGGGTACTCGCTCACCCGAATAACAGCGAGCCAGGCATACAATGGGCTTCGGTGGCTGGGCTTCTGAAGCCCGTTCTGAGTCAGCCTCGCTCATCCTCAGGCGAAGTGACACCAGCCCAGTTGCCTTCTCGCAGGAAGTGCCCGCTGGAAGGCACTTGGCAACTGGCCCATCTCTGTGTACCGAGTACACGACAGAGGCGACACTCGGTGCCACTCTGCCTGTGCGTCTCGTGAGCCACCAAGGGAGGCAGGGATGTGGGAAGAAAGACAGGGACAGAAGTTGGATGGGCAAAAGGTGACTTCCTGTGACCCCCTCCCCAGGGCCCTGTATTTTCCTGGCTGCCCCTGGGCAGGGCTGCTCATGGCACATGTGGGCTACGCTCTGCCACCAGCCTGATGCTTTACCTCGTTAGAAATGTGAAAAGTGATTATCAACAACACGGCAAGAAACTGAGTAACCTCCATGATATCTGCTTTACTGACTGGGCTTTAAAAATGGAGGCAGATTTAAAAAAAACATTTACTATGGTCAAAGACAAAAAAAAAAAAAAAAGGAATCCCTTTGGGTGACAAAAAGTTTGAGGACGAAAATGAAATCCCTTTGCTGAAAGAAAGGGACTCTCCTATTTTCTGACCCCTGGTCATGCAGTTTTAATTTCCTTTTTTTTTTTTTTTAATTCTTTTTAATTTCACAAACCTCCTTAAGGCCAACAAAGACGCTCCTGAATCTCTTAGCTGTCTGGCAGATGAATCACTGCCAGTTCTGCTCAGGTTACTACCATCTATGCCAGGCTGGAGCCCCACCACTGGGCTACAGGCACCTTTAGAACGGCCTGCCGCACAATGCTGAGGTGACTTGGGGGCATCTGAGAAGGTGGCTGTAGAGGAAGCCGATCCCAGGCCTTGCTGGCCCTTGGAAGAAGAAGGCTCCTGGGAGTGAGTCCAGCAACACCAGGCTCTGATTCCTGGGAGCTCCGGCTGGCCAGGGCCCCCAACATGCAGGGGAAGGCATGCCATGGGCAAGGTTCAGAAAAGGAGAAGCTTCTGCCCTTGGGCCAGCCCCTAGGAGACTGGCTCACAGCCCAGGAAGTGGCCCAGCTGCCCCTCATCTATGCATCTGGGTGGGAGAGCGATGGCTTGGAGATGTGTTACCCTTGACTTCAGGGTGGGAGGACAGGGCTGGTGTGGCCCTGTTGTGTCTGCGCATGTGTGAGCACAGCAGTGTGGGGTATGAGCTTCCTGCCACTTCTGACACCCACATCTTTCTTTTCAGAAAGAAAGGAATCTAGAGAAGGCCAGTTCTCAGAGATGACCATCTCCTAGGGCCTGATAAGATGCTACTCTGTCTCTAGCCAAACTCCTCTTCCTGCCTTGGAGCCATCGATTCCATTCTGTTCGCTTGCCAGACACACAGGCATTTGGGGCAGGCCAAGAAGCCAATCAGCAGTGGCACTGCCTGGGGCTGGGAAGAGCAGAGGGGAAAGGCTGAGTGCTAGCCCCAAACTTCTAAAGACCTGGAGGATCCACAGCTCAGTGAGACCATGTCAGGCACTTTAAACCCAAAACCAAATACTCTCACTAACTCTTGCTGGCCCTGGTTAGGACCTGCTCCAGGGTTTTAAGTTTCTCCTTACCAGGATCCTCTTTCCAGGCAGGCATGTGGGGCAGGGATGCAGCAACTCATAGCAAAGAATAATAGTCTCAAGAGGACTCAGGCAAGCAAGAGAGGAAAGGCTCTTCGCCAAGGACCGCTCAACACAATAAAAGGCTCCTACTGACCTCAGAGAGCAGGGACATGGCTTGCTGGGGCAGGCAGAAATGTATGGCTGGAGTAGTTACTGCCACCACGATGGAGGGTACAGAAGTGTTTTGGAGAAAGGAGAGGCAGCCTGTATTACAGTCAAGTGGACATGGAAGGATTCTGGTCTCTCCTGAGCGCAGGAGTGTGCATGGTATGTTTGTTTGACGTAGGGCTCATTCCTCGTCCAAGGATGTTTTCTGACTGCCCTAAGCATGCAGGGAGCCACTCCAAACCCCAGATGCTGGACCCTCTCAGGGCAAGGACTCCAGGGCAAAACACAGCAAATGAAAGCGACACCTAGGGGCTGAGCCAGCCCTGCCTGCTCCAGCCCTGCTCCCTCCAAGGCTGGAGGTTCCGCTGACACCTGCCCATTCATAAAGCCTCGAGCAGGAACCAAGAGTGTGTGCTACCTTTGTACTCGGTGCCTGGCACTGCTGGGGACCTCGGGCCTGCCTTCCCCGGAGGTGTCTTTCTAGGTGAGACTTACATAATACAACTGCATTTCTCACTGCATTGTTTCATGTAGGAGAGAATGTTTTCTCTGGGTTTCTCAATACTACATGCTTCTAAAATGGACCACAATCAGAATACTAAGGAACAGATGCTAAACACACATACACACACACGCACGCACGCATACACACACACACACACATACACTCTCCTGCCCTGCCAAAGAAGCTGCGAACCAATAGGTGCCAGTCACAACCAAGTCAGGCTAGAAGTCAAATGACGTTTTACCTGTTCCTGATCCCACGACGTCCCGGCTTGGCGACTCGGCCATGGCGTCAGCAAGCCGCTCCCGGAGGCCCTCCTCTGTGTGCTCCATGGAGGACATGTGCCGTAGCCCGAAGCCCTCAGGCCAGCTCCCACACACCTCCAGCAGGGTCACGCTCCGGTCAAAGGTACCTATGGCACACACGGGACAGCTGGCATTGAGTCCATGCCTGTAGAGGGCAGGCTGTTCTTTTTGTCTGCACACCACCAATGCCCTTCCATGTGCAGAGAACTGGGAAACAGGAAGGTGCAGAGCAGACCAGCTCACGCCATTGGATGCGAGTGTGCAAGCCTCTCAGAATGACCTCCATGCCACTGAGGCAAGTGAATTTAAAACTGTTCCTGAGGGGTGACAGGGTTCCTCTAGTCTTCAGGGACTCCAGCAAGCACTGAGACGAGTGCTCACTTTGGCAGTGTGTGCACCGAAAAAGAACTGGGATGAGGGAGGGCGACCCAAACCCCTCTACTTTTCCTGTTTGATACTACGGGCCTCCACCTAAAATGCCACTTAAAGAAGGGGTTGCATTACTGTCTTGCTTACTCTTCTCTTGTTGCTGAGACAAAATACCCAACACCCAAAATTAAGGAAGGAAAGGTTTATTTAGCTTACAATTTGTGGAGGTTTCAGTCCATACTTGGCTGGCTCAGAGGCAGAGTGGCACATGGCAGAGGGCAAACGTTCATGGCAGCAGAGCACAGCAAAAGCAACCAGCAAAAGGGAGGAATGGCTGCAAGCAGCCTCTTTCCTTCCCTTACATTGTAAACAGGCTACCCCCACCCAGGGGGGATGTAGCTCTCACACAGTCTCCATGCCCTCCTCTTCCACAGGCTCAGGATGTGTTAAAAGTAAGCACCCTGGCTTCCTGCTGAGCCACTCAGCCAAACCTCTAGACTCCCCAAGTTGACACAATGTATCAAGCATAACAATTACTTAAATTTTAAAAACACAAATTTTAAACCATCGTATCCTATAGCCTACACCTAATCTCCTCACTTTATAGTTGAAATTCTAAGAGGTTATAGTTCAAGAGTAAACACAGGTGTCTAGAACTCACTCTACCCCACTATAGAGCGTCTCCCAGCTACGCAGGGACATGGGCACCCTTTCAGGGACTCCAGTAATGCAGTCGGGTGATAGCATCTCTAGAAAGGACCCCTTCTTAGTCCAAAGCTGCGCCCACTTCCAAAACGTACACGGTGTTCTGCTCACTGCAAAGATTAGATTTTACATTTAAGATCACTTCAAAGCTCAAAATTTAAATTATCCTACTTTCTTCTACAACAAGGCTGCTGTGAAAGCTTATTTCACCCACTCTCTCTTGGAAGGAGATTATAGTCATGCTCTGTTGCTTTAAGCACATACCATTTCCCCAGTGATTAGGTAACTGAATCCACTACATTTATTGGGCTTGGTTCCTGCCAGCCCCAGAAAGATGAGGAAAAAATGCAAATGCCAGTGTTTCCCAAAGTTAAAAGTACATGAGACACACACACTTTATCAGGCCTTGCTTCTCCTCTTTGATCAGCCGTCAGAAACTATCTTCCCTCAGCAGGCAGGACTGGAGAGTGTCAGGCACACTCTCTGCCACTGACAGGTGGTAATAGAGAGGGTGCGAGCCCCAGCCCCGGCAGGCGGCCCTGCCTCTGATAATGGCCAAAGCGTCGTGGTGATAACCGTTAGTAAACATGCAGACAGCCAGTGCCTCCATACATCAGCAAAGTGGGCCAGATAATCCCATACTCTTCTAACCAGACAAAGGCCCTTGGCCAGCCTGCTGGGATTTATATGCGTGGCAAGGGTTGCTACTGGCTCCTGAATTTCATCAGGCGAGTTTGCCTTTGATTTATCTCTTACCTAACTGTAGGGTGGATTCCTGGCACTGGCAGATGGCAGCACCCACAAATGTACCTTCTCAAGAAGCATCCACCTTGGGTGTGCATACTCGGGGACATGCTTGTCTGGGAAGACTCCAGCACGGGAGCTGACCATCCTGCCTTCCCTCTCCAGTGAGTAGGGCTGGGACATGGGAGTGGCTTGTGGGGGCCTGGCGTGGGGTGCTGAGTGTTGCTGATCGGGTGGAATTGAGCTAGAGTCACACACTGAAACTGTAAAGCCTGGAGCCCACACTCAACCAATAGCAGCAAAACCTGCTGGGGGGCCGGCTCCCTGAGGGTACAGGCTAAGGACAGAAAAGGCTCTTTGTTCTATGCCTAATCATAAACAAGTCTTCTATCTCGTTTTTCCACCTCTGAGGTGGAATGAACGACTCCTGTCCTGTCCCAAAGGAGCAAGAGACTGAGCAAGGGTTCCTCCCAGCAGCCTGTGCTTCCAGCCAGCGCCCCCACAGTCTGACCTGACAAGACCGAGAGCTACGGCCTTGTTTCTCCAAAGGGTCTGCCCGGGACTCACACACTTAGTGACGTCAGAGAGAAGACGACAAGAACACATGGGTCTCTCCTCTCTGTATACGCGGCTTCCGTACACTCGGGTTTCAGAGTCTGGAATGCAGCGAGGGAGGAGTGGCTGAGCCCTACAATCCGGGCGGCTTGCCTGCCTCTGCAAGGTGCTCGGTCAGTGTTTTATGTGCCACATTTAGAGGTCAGGGCAGGGAAGCTGGCAGCAGGGCAGACAGGAGCATCAGAACCCAAACGTGGAAGAAAGGAGAGAGTTTTAGGAGGTACTATAGCAGGAAGGGTTCTGGTATGAGGGCAGGCCTAGTCAATGATAGGCGGTAAAGGCCAGACGAGTGTGTAATATTATAGTGGACAGAATAACAACATATAGGAGAAAGCACGGTGGGCTAGTGTAATAGCTGAGAATGGAAACGGACCCGGGCTTAGAGATACTCTGACATGTACTGCCTACCTCACTTGAGACAGGAGCCTGAACACGAGATACACAGAAGCCCCTGACACGCAGTAAACGCTGTGGACATCACAGCGCACACACGTCCACGTTAATCAAACGAGTGTGCCCAGCTTTACATCCCTTGAAGCCACAGGGTAAATGTGGCCTCTCACAGTGATCCCAACTGGTAGTACAGGTACCACCACAATTTAGCTCCTCTACCTTATTTATAGGGGAGGAGCTGGGAGCTCAGACAGATTAAGTGACAGGTTCAAAGTCTCTAAGTGACAGATTTGCAACACCAGCTCTTAATTCTTAGCTCGGAGCCCATTCTATCAGCTCCCACGCTGCGTCCGTTAATGGCACCTGCAGAGAACTGTTATGTGGAGGAATTGCCTTTCTTTTCTAACTTGTTCTGAGAATTCCTGTCACCTTCAGCCAGTGCCTCTCAAACACCTTCCCACTCTCACCCTGCCCAAGTCCCTGCAGCACCACGCGCTCGATGAGGAGTTATGCTGTCTACTGAATGGCACATAGGAGAAAACACAGGAAATAGGAAAACCGGAAGTGATCAGCCAAGGGCAACTCAATCATTTCTGCTGTCAGAGTGGAAGAGTCAGTGGTCCTTCTCACTCTGCCAGCAGGCGACACACAGAGGCTCTGCAAACCCCCTTCCCGTCCTTCCCTTCCACCTGTGAGCACCCCTCGGCAAGGGGCGCACTGCCTGCTGGGGTCTCCCATGGATCAGCAGGCGCCATGGGGAAGAGGCCAAGCCCTTGGAGGGTGAGATCACCTCCAGGCTTTTAGGAAACTGCACGTCTGGTCAGCGCTAACAGCACAGCAATCGTTCATTTGGCCCGGCCAGAGAAGCTCCTGCAGATGGGGCCCTTCGCATCCCCTTACACAGAAAGACCCATTTCAGGGGAGGAAGGTGCTTAGTTCCTACAAGCTGTGTGCAAAGCACAGGGTCCGCATGCTTAGTCACAGACATGCTTTGCTGCAGCCACACTGCTGTTTATAAAGCCCTCTCAAGTTTACTGTTTCAGTTAACGCACACATTCATCAAATATCGATTAGTGTCCACTCTGGTACGAGTCAGGCGCTGCACCGAAGGACAGAGAAACAGTGTGGGGCAGGAAGGGAGAAGAGGGGAAGGAGGGAGGGCGGGAGATAGAGACATGGATCCTGGTCTTTCACGGAACTCCAGAAAGAGGCAAGCAGCAATTACCAGCATTCTACAGACTTGTACTTTACTGAGTTTAAGAGAGGAAAGGTGACTGTTTCTAAACATTACAGTCTTTGCATGAAGCCTACAGGAAATCTTTCCCTTCAGAGCTGTCTCCCACCCGCTATTCTCTGAATACCATTTTCCAAGACCTGCTCAATGAAACCTTGAGCACCTGACTACCCGACACGAGACCGGTGCTGTGCCGCAGACTATGACAGCGCGACAGGCTCTTCACCTTTTGGAGTGAAGTTGATGAAAGCTGTACATTTACCCATAAAAACGTGTGCTGTGCATGCACAACAGTATGAAGTAATTTCAGGGTGCCTATGGATATCTCTGAAGTCCTCCTGTGGGTGCACGTTAACCTGAGGAGCCCTCAGGTCACCTCTGTGCTCTTACTCCCATACTGCCTCATAGTGTACTCATGACATGCTTTCCTAACTAGCTGGAGGCTTGATTTCTTCCTAACAGAAAGAAGCATAGGTCTCTCTATGTCACAACTGCTCAAAACAGATTTTTTTATTCATTATGACCATCTCAGAAAATTGACAGCCACTTTGGAGTCAACGTAATTTTTACAGGGTACCAGAGACTAGACATCCAGGGCCATAGTAGGTAGAAAATGGAATTAAAATTAAATAAGAAGAATGAAGAAGACGGTAAGTGAGCTGAAAACAAATTCACAATTTCACTCTACTGCTGCCTGTGCACTGATTTTAGACCCGAGATCCCAGGGACCGGATAAAACAACCTGTCTGAAACCTGCAGGTGAGCGTCCTGAGCCCTGCTCCCCAGCTTGGCAGCTCCCCAGCAGAGGGATGGGTGAGGTTCTTGGGTTTCACAGACCCATTAAAGGCATTCTGTGACGGCTGGTGAGCTGGCAGCTGCCGGGCAGGCTGGGGGAGCACACGCTCTGCCTTTGTGTGCTGTTGTCAGAGGGGCCAGGAAGCTCGGGGTGGCAGTGGGGTGGTGCAGGCGGGATGCTCCTCTGCACTGATAGCGTCTAATCACACCTTTGCTCTGTCAGAGTCTGTGCCACAGCCTCTGCTTTGCGTCAATTACATCCAGACAGCGTTTGGACCCTGCTTAGAGCCTGTTGATCAGATTTCCACCACCAGGGAAGCCAGATACTAAAAGCGAAGGCGACCTTAAACAATGCTCTCAAAACAGAAGTCCTTCTAGGTGAAAGCCTGTTGTAATAATGATGTCAAAGACAACTAAGCAAAGATTCCAGGCACCATAAAGGCAGCTCCTGGAGAGTTTCCTTGCCCAGCTCACCCAACTATCAACCAAACTGAGCTGAAGATCGGTACTGTGGGAACACAGCCTTCTCCCACTGCAGACTGGTCCACATGAGACAGGCTGTGGGCGTTCACTTTACCTGAAGCAGTGATCGGTTTTATATGTCACTTGACTGGGCTAAAGGATGCCCAGATAGCTAGTTATTTCTGGGTGTGTCTGTAAGGGCGACTCTGGAGGAGATGAGCACTTGAACCAGCAGCCTGAGATGATCTCCGCTCACCAACACGAGGGCCTAGACACAGAGAAAGGCGGGAGAAGGGAAAATGTGCTCTCTCTCGGAGCTGGGACATTATCTCCTACAGCGCTTGAAGAGTGGTGCTTTTGGTTCTCAGGACTTTGGGCTCAAATTGTACCTTACTCTGTTAGCACCCTCGGCCCTCAGGTCTCTGGACTTGGACCGGGCCTTGCCCTACCAGCAATCCTGGTGACCTCATCTTTCGATGTAACAGCTATAGCACTAGCTTTCCTGGGGCTCCAGCATGTGAGTGGGAGGGAGAAGGGCTGCAGCTTCCATAACCAGGTGAGCCCACTGCCATAATCAGCTAATACACCTGTGTCTCTCCCTCTTCCTCGTGACCGCATCTCCCACTGGCTGGTCTTCTCTGAAGAGCCCTGACCAATCTGCTCCGTCACTGGGTATGTCTGCAAGTGTATTTCATGACATCACTCTACACAGTGCCGTGATGCGCTGGTTCACTGTAGGAAAGCAGGTATGGTGAGAGGCTGTGAGGACGCCATCTTCCTCCATCTTTTAGGCTGGTTCCTAAAATACCTACAGACGTGGACTGCAGAATGATATTCTGGGCGATGATGGGCTGCATGTGAGATGGTGGTCCCATGAAATTGTAATGGAGCTGATAAATCTACCGTCCATGATGTCACAGCCACTGTAACATCCTAGTGCAATATGCTGTGTTCATATTTGTGGTGATGCTGGGTAAAGACAAACCTGCTGTACTGCCAGTTGTACACACGTCTAGCACACACATTTATGTACAATGCCTAATACTGACAGTGATAATAAATGATCACAGTATTGCTTTATGTGGTCACTATGCTTATTATTATTATTTTAGGGTGTGCGCCTATTTAAAAAAAGTATACGATAACACAGTGTGTCATGGCACACAGGCAGTGGGCTCCCATGGCTCGTGACGGGAAACCAGGTGTAGGGACTGACCTGTACAATCTAGGTTTGTGGAAGTGCACGCATGGTGTTTGCACAACAAAAGTGCCTAACAACTCATTTCTCAAGGTACTTCCCTGTTGTTAAGTGATAAACGACTACGTTCTATACTCATAGACACAGCACACAGCAAAGGGACAGGGACTCCAGTTTGCCAAACTTGTTTGATTTATTTATTTATTTATTGGTACCGACACTCGAACTCAGTACCTTGCACTTGCCAGGGAGGTGCTTGTGCCACTGAGCTACATCCCCGGCCCTCGTCTGTCAAATTTGTGACAATCGGTAAGCACGTGTCTCATATTCATCTATTTGGCTGTGAACTTAGGTCTGGGCGCTGGCCCAGTTTTAAAGGTTATTCCACTACAGTTTGGAAGGGAACTGAGCAAAGAGAAAGGAAAAGGTGCCAGCACAGGGCAAAGAAATGCCTGAGCGAATGTGGACACACTGGGAGATGCTGATGCACCAGGTGTGGTGCTGGCGTGCACATCTGTTCTCACAGGCCACAGGCCACAG
This sequence comes from Dinomys branickii, assembly GCA_004027595.1. Lineage (NCBI taxonomy): Eukaryota > Metazoa > Chordata > Mammalia > Rodentia > Dinomyidae > Dinomys > Dinomys branickii. Next base: position 9,830 of record PVLD010012181.1, on the reverse strand, counting down.
GCCCCTGGTGGGAAGGGACAATCACTGGTCAGAGGCCTATGCACAGGCTGCCACGTGTGGCCGCCATACCAAGTGGTCCTGAGCCAGAGAAGTTCAAGAGTAACAACACTAAGAATTTCTTTGCAATGTAACAGTCACTTTGTCAAGGAAGCCACTTTTACAATTGCAACATAGAATCGTAACATGTTTTAAAGATTAGAATACAGACTGCAAATCAGGACATTTAGTTTTAACTGGAATTCTCCCTTAACTTTTCTTGGTCATATGGGTAAGTCACTAATCCCTTCTGAGTCTTTCCACCCTAGGAATAAATGAATGACTCCCATGGTTTCAATGCAATTAACAATAACACACTAACAGAGTAATGGTAGAAAGATGTTTGAAGTACCCTAGGGTAAAAGCTACCAAATTTCATTTTCTACACACCAGATACCATAATCAAGCACTAATACCCTATGAGTCTTGTTTTTACCGAATTAAAGGCATATGATAAATAGAAAACTGGGGTTCAAATGCCAATCTTTGTTACTTTCTCATTGTACGGCATGGGGGAAGTTATTTCCCTGCTTCAGACTGCAGTGGGTTAAATGGTGTCCCCCTTAAAATACAGGCTCCAAAGGTGACCTTATTTGGAAATAGGGTATTTGCAGGTGTAATTAAGGCTCTGGAGATGAGACCATTCCAGATTTAACACATGCCCTCGTTCCAATGACTGGTGTTCTTACGGGGGGAAAGATCACAGACAAAGGACAAAAGCCTATGTGCAGACAGAGAACACAGAATGATACCAAGAGCCACCAGGAGGTAGAACGAAGTGTTCTTCCCTCCCTCTGGAGGGAATGTGACCCTATGAACATCCTGCTCTTGAATTTTTGACCTCTAGAAGTATGAGAGAGTACATTTCTGTTATTTTAAATCACCAACTTTATGTAATTTGTTATAGCCACCCTTAAAGCCACGCTTTCCTGTTATAAAACAGGAAAGTGAATATTTGCCTCCCCGGGTTACTGAGTATCAGATCATATAGTATATGTGAGAGTATGTTGAATAAAAATTATGGGAGGCCATTGCTTTGGACTGAATTCTTGCATTAGGCCTCAAAAGGTCTGACCAAATCAAAATGGAGTCACTCATGCTAAACGTCACATAATGAAACCAAAATGTTAAGGAGGCAGAAAGATCTCGTAATGGGAGATCCCAGTCTCTTCAGTCGGTTTGCTAAGGTAGCGCCCTCTTTATACCTTAGGGAAAAGCAACTTATATTCACCAGTGAGTTGCACACCCCTTGTGTGCTCCTTCCCAATGGGGACCTCCACTCTATTTTGTAGAATGGAGACTGTCCCCCATTCATAAATTATAAATAAAAGGCAATTACATCTAAATAAATTTGTTATAATTTTGTGTACTGACAGTTGCTTCGAAAAACTGCACAGGGCCATTCAAACATACAGGGTTACCCCTTGGGCACTGCCAGCAGTTCTTCTTAGGGGCCAGGAAATTCTGTGACCAGAGAATAAGCAGCCCAAGAAGAACTGCTGGGATAGGGAACAGCCACATCAACTCCTACTGCCACTGAGGATTGTTATGTGTCAACTGCACAGCAAGCACCTCTGATGGGGAGGCCAAGCATCCAGGTGGGCAGTGCGCCCCACTTCTCTGAGGGTGTCTGCAGGGAGCCCCGCAGGGTAGAAATGGCCTCTTTAGCTCTGATAAAGGCCCTTATATCCCAATGATCTTCCTGCTTAAATTCTTTAATAAAGAAACAGAATCATATTCTACATGGTAAAGACAGAATGATATAGACCACTGCTAACAGAAGTATCACTGGTATCCACCATCTGAAGGGCTATTTGGAAAATATGTATTAACAGTTAAAAATATACCCAAACTAGCAAGTGTGGTGGTGTGCGCCTGTAATCCCAGCACTCAGGAGCTGAGAGAGGAGGGTTGCGATGAATTTGAGGCCAGTCTGGGCTACATAGTCAGAACCTGTCTCAAAAAAACAAAAATAAACAAAACAAAGACACTCAACCAGTGACCTAAGAATGCCATTTACAGAAATTTAGCCCAAGGAAATCACCTACGAAACCAAGAAACCTTCATGCATAAAGATGCTTACTGCTGTTGAACACAGCCACAAGAAAGGTTATTTATTAAGTAAATTTCATGCCATGCCAGCAACAGAGCATTAGGTAGTCAGGAAGAATGATGTTTATAAAAGAAGAACTTCTTTTATTGTTACTGTTTTTGCTGGGGCTTAAACCTTGGCCCTTCCATGTGCCAGGCAACCAATTTACAGGGAAAATTCTTTATACAGTGCTAAAGTTTTAAAAAGATAAAAGTACAGCCAGACATGGTGGCGCACGCCTGTAATCCCAGCACTCAGGAGGCTGAGACTGGAGGATCATTGAGAGTTCGAGATCAGTGTGGGCTACAAAGTAAGCTCAGGGCCAGCCTGAACTGTATAGTGAGACCCTGTCTCAAAAAGACTCCCCCAAAAAAGTATATAGTTAGTACTACTGAACAATATAAAAAATGTATAGAAAATCATTTTAAATAATTTATGAAAAAATGCTAATGATGGCTGCTTCTTGGTAACTAGGTTACTGGGGACCCTGCTGTTGCTTTACACTTTTCCATACATTTCCCATAATGTTTGTAATCAATAAGAAGTGAACAGGAGGCAGCCAGACATGGTGGCACAAGCCTATAATCCCAGCATTTGGGAGGCTGAGGCAGGAGGATTTCCTGAGGCCAGCCTGGGCTACCTAGTGAGTTCAAGGCCAGCCTGAACTACATAGCAAGACCCTGTCCAAAAAAAGGGAAAGGAGATGAAGGGAAAGTTGAGAAAAATGAAGAAAAGTTAAGGTTGCCCTTGAGAGTAATGTGCATGCTGGGAGCAGGCTGGTAGGTGGCACCAGAGCAGAGGCCTGAGCATCCTCCCCTGGCCAGCCCTGGGCTTGGCCTGACTCGAAGCAGGCAGCTGAACCAACAGTTCTGTGGCCCATGTTGGGCTCTTCTCTCAGTGGTTGTGCTGGCTGCACGCAATGTCGAGTCACCCCTGTGTACGTACGATAGATTTCTCTTTAGTCTGTATCAGGAATGTGCATCAACTTGCGTGACAAGGGCAGAAACAATTCTACCTCTGCACAGATGTCACACTTCAGGTCAGAAAGTGCTACTGGAACAACTTTCAAGTTCATTTTTACAGTCCTTTACTTGTCTTGTTTGTCCCTCACTGCTTACTGTCCTCCGGATAAACAGGACACAGCTCCTGAGGAGATGCTCTTTCTCGATTGTCAAAGAATAACTGGGTCCTGCACACGTCATGAGGCTATTGCTGTCTGCCTCAGAGCCCAGACGTCAGTCACTGCTGTCCCCCTTTGGAAGGAGAATTCTGACACCCCAGGCTCAGACCTAGAGCAGCTTCAGAGGCTGAGGGCAGTTTCTAAGATGGGCAGACACTTGATTTCCCAGACTGGATCACAGGCCGCCTTTATTCTCTGCTTTGGAGCCTGCACAATGATAATTTTCACCCCTCCAAGTGGGAAGCCAAGTGGGAAGGAAAGGATCGTTCTGTAGACTGCAGTGAAAACATTTCCTTCAGGATGCTCGGCCTGCTTCTGAGGATGAAGGGAAAGTATCTGAACAGCACCACATTGTCAGATTCCTACAGCAAGGTTCAGAATAAACTGCAGGAAAACTGTGTCTTCGGAAACCCAACAATTCCTTCAGTGGAAAAACTTCATGGAATTCTATCTCTCAGACAGGCAGCACACAAACCGGCCTTTCTAGGTCGGTTCTGATTCCTCTACGTAATTAGGTCTGGGGTTAGATCAGATAGCAGGAAGATAAAAGAGCCAGCCAGCATTTGCTGAGCGTCCGTGGTGCACCATGAGGCCGATGCTATCACTCCCAATTTACAGATCAAAAAAACTGAGGCAGAGAGATGTAAAACATCTGTTCAAGATGACATCAAAGGCAGCCAAGATTCTGACTGCAGGTTCATCTGGTTCCAGCGCCTGCACTTTCCCCACTAAAATGCATGTAAAAATTAGATTTTGAAGTATGGGCGTAGGACTAGGTCCACTGCCCTCCTTCCCCATGCTGCGCCCGGTGCTGGGATGGAGCTCAGGGCTGCGGGCTGCCAGGCAAACACCTACCATGGAGCCATAGCTCGGCCCACTCCCAACAGTAACGGGTCCTTGGAGTTGGACAGCAGAGGGAAGCAGCCCGACTAAAGCCCTGAGACTCTTGCGCTCCACGAACAAGTCAAATACAACGCTCTCAGCTGAGGAGGACCTTGAAGTCTGAAACCTGGGGCCAAGAAGTCGTCTGCTTTTATTAATCAAAGATGTTTCAAAAAGCATTGGATTCATCATGACTGGATTCAGATGTGAAACCCAGTACACACAGACAAGAGTGGCCTGTCCTTTAGGATTATTTTTGACCCTTTCCTTTCTGAGAATCTGTACTTCCTCAGTGTGAGACCCTGCTTCCTGCGGGCTGAGATGTCAGGAATTTCAAAGGCCAGGGAGGAGTCTGTGTTATTTGCTCAGGGAAGAGAACCACGCTTGCACCAAAGGAGAGGCTCCTGGATGTGCCCAGGGGAGGTGCTACACTTGGCTGGTCCGATGGTTGACCCTTTCCGATTATGTTAGACTACAGAGCAGCGTTTCCGTTTGTAGTGAGGCCAGCCCTCCATATCCTCCTGCCATCTAAAGCTATCAACTCTCACTCCAAGGGGTAAATCTGAACCAGATTTTCAGCAGCAGGGGTCTTGTGATGAACAGCTGGGCCTGGCCTGCCAGTCTGACACAGGGGAACAGTGCCTAACTTTCGAGGCCCTTCCACCAAAGCTGTGCAGCAAATATGAGGCCTTAGGGTTGTCGGAGGGCAATTCCAAGGCAGCACGCTTTGGACAGTGGAGGGAGCACTCCCTGGGCCTGGGGTGGCTCAGGCGGGGACACTGCGAGTGTGTCCTCTCAGGCGGTGAGGAGAGTCCAAGGGAGCGGAGGCTGCTCAGAATACGTCACATAATTATTCTGTTTTAATTACAGGATCCCAGGGACTTTTACCACAGGTAGAACAGGTGTGGCCAACTCTTGTTTTATAGACAACAATACCGAGGCTACGGGGCTGCTGAAACCATACCTTCTCACCTCACAGGGGAGTGGCACGAGCACCTGCGAGGTCTTCTCACCTCACAGGGGAGTGGCACGAGCACCTGCGAGGTCTCAGTGCACAAAGTTACATGCTACACAGATGGTACCATGGCCCCCGAGGAGGGCGCAGGGTAGAATCATGGGGTGCTGGCTCAGTCCTGGTTTCACAGGGGCTCCCTTGATCTGCAGCCTCGTTTCCTGCTCTTGCAGTTTGTGGGGATGGCGTCGGGCTCACCTCGCTGTCACTCAAATTTATCACACCAGGTGTGTTCAGAGCTCGTTCCACACCTCAAACAGCAGGTGCCTGGGAACTGTCATTTCCTGCCTTAACATGTCAAAGCATTTTGGCTGGTCACACTGACTCAGCTACCCAGGCGTGGCGGCCAGGACGGAGGTAGGGAAAAGCTGAGAAGCTGCAGGAACACACAGCGCAGGCAACGAGGCGTAGAAATCTTAACAATGACAATAATCCCTCATGCTGCACACTGCTTTTCCCTCTGTGAGGTGCTTTCACAGACGTTTGCCCCCTTAATTCTCACAACACCCCTGGGGAGGGTGAAAAGGCAACTGTCACAGGGTCGCCTCACAGCAGGGAAGCGAGGCGAGGGGCTGAGCCCGCTGGAAATCCAGTCTTGTGCTCTCCATCTTTGATAATCAGACTGCGGTCAGAAACCAGCCACAGGCCCCGCCCAGCCGTGCTGCATCAGAATATGCAATTCTTAAGATGCCCAGGGCATGCTCACTCAAGCTGGAGAATCAACCCTTGTGCTGTGCGTCCCCTACTCAGTCTGTCCCCTAAAATGTTTGTTAAGTGGTTGTATCTACTTTGGTTAAAAAAAAAAGGAAACTGAGGCTCTGGGACGGGATGGGACTTGGGCTGTGGTGGAAGCAGGAGCAGGCAGAACCTTGGTCTTGCAAGTCACGCTCGGGTCCATCACCTCTGCTATGTATCCAGCTAACATTCTGCCAGCCTCTCCCTTTGCTCCCACCTCCCTCCCTGCTGAATGAGTTCAAGTCCCAGGCCTCCCACAGCTGCCCTCAGTTCCAGCCTTGTGTTAAGTGTTAACACAAGTTCCAGGGACAGGGTTAACACTCTATTAAGGTAGATTTTCTAGAGAAATTCATACCTCCTGCTAACGGGCTAGGAGTCAAGTGGGAGTGTGGGGCACCCAGGGGCCTCCTCTGCACAGCTGTGGGAGGACAGGCCAAGGCCTTACTCCCTGGAGAGGAGAGGGCTGGGGAATCCTAACTCCCCTCTACAGGAGGCTGTGCAGAAGGCCTGTAAAAAGCCCACTTCATTAGTAAGTGTGGAAAATGCCCAATAACTGTGTTAATCTGGTTCTGATTTCCCCTCAACTCACTGCTCTCAGTCTGCCAAGTTTGGTGCCTATGAGTAAAGACATTCCTAGGCCATGGCTGAGCTTGGGGCCAGCATGCCTCTCTCCCTCCCCTCACTCCTGTTCCACTGAGGCCAGGATGTTATTCATTTCCCTGGCTAAGAAGCAAGTTCAGAAAGGCCAGAAGAGCCTCTTCATATGCTTTCCTTGTGTCAGAAATGCCAATTCCTCCCATGAGGAGGACATAACATACTTTGTTTCTGCTACATTCTGGCAAAGAGCAGATTTACAGTTTAGTTCAGAATGTCTGTGTTTGTGTGTATGCAGAAACTTATCTTAAATTTTTTTTGGCTTTTTGAGACAGGGTCTGACTAGGTGGTTTAGGCAGGACACGAACTCATGGTGGTCCTCCTGCCTCAGCCTCCTGAGTGCTAGGATTATAAGTGCGTGCCACACACCCAGCTATCTTTTTATCTTTGGATCTAAAGTATGTAATGGATTAGAGGAAGATCAAATTCATTTATAAGGACGACAAAAATGAATAAAAGTCAGGGCATCCTTAGAAGAGTCCTGGAGACCTCATGTTACCATGTCAGACAGATACAAACCTGTCATTTAACCCCGAATTAGAGTAATAGCTGAACAAAGGAATAAACTTCTCACTCTGCTTCATCTGAGTTGTAAAATGTCTTTTGGGTTGAAAAGCTGCAACAAAAGCCTTCTTATAGCTCTTTAAACTGCTTTTATATAAAAAAGTAAATACACAAAAACAGTGTTTGTTGTAGAAATTTCTGCCAACCAGCTCAATAAACTTACAAATTCAACAGAATCTTCATAGGCAAGTCATTAGTCCCCACCAGGCTTCCCTTTACAACGAAAAGGCTTGGACACGAGACACAGAGTCCTCTGATGCAGGAGGTGGCTTTCCTGGTCTCAAGATCCAGAATGGGTGGATGAATCATTTCATCACCCACTGGGCCCGCCCTGGGAGGTACCATCAGGGCCGGGAGTAGCTGCTTGAACCCTATGAACCTAGCTGTACTCTCTTCTCTTCATTTGGCACCTTCTTATATCTTTTTTTTTTTTTAATGGAGACAGAATCTTGCTGTGTAACCCAAGCTGGCCTCAAACTTACAAGCCTCCTGCCTCTGACACTGAAAGATGGGGGTGGAGGCAGATCCCCTGAAGCAGTGAGTTGACTACAAGGCCACTGAACCTTGTAGGGATGGTAGGCAGAACACTGGGTAAAGAGTAGGAAACTGTGCTGCGTCCAGTCCTGCTAGGTCCCAGCCAGACAACCTTGTGCAAATCACCTAATCTGATGGAACCTCTGCTTTCTCCACTGTGTGCGAGGGATGCAGAACTTTTAAGATTATCTGTGTAATCCTGGATTTGAAGTTATACTACAAAGCTACACTGATAAAAGCAGCATGGTACTGGCACAAAAACAGACATGAAGATCAATGGAACAGAACAGAAGATGAAGAAACAACCTCAGGCACATTTAGCCATCTGGTCTTTGACAAAGGGCCAAAAAATAAACACTGGAGGAAGGACAGCCTCTTTCTCAGAAGGTGCTTAGAAAACTGGTTATCCACATGCAGAAGATTGAATCCAGACCCATATCTATCACCATGCACCACAGTAAAATAAAAATGAAAGACACAAGTACTAAAATGCTTCTGTACAACAGAGGAAACTCAAGAGTGAAGAAACCACCTACAGAATGGGAAAAAATTTTCCCAGCTACTCTTTGTACAGAGAACTAGTATCTAGAATTTATAAACAAACAAACAAACAAAAAAAGCCTCCCAAAATAAAAGACCCAATAAAAAATGGACAACTGAAATGAGTACTCCTCTCAGAAGTACAAATGGCCAACAAATACCTCGGAAAATGCTCAGCATCTCTGGCCATCAGTACAGGTAGTGACAAATGGCTGGCGAGGCTGCGGGGGAAAAGGCATCCTTCCACGTTGTTGGTGGGAAAATAAACTGGTACAACCACTGTGAAGATCCCTCAAGAAGCTAAAACTAGAAGTTCCATTCAACCCAGCTATTTCCTTTCTTGGTATCTTCTAAAAAGAATTAAAGACATCGTACCACAGTGATACATGTTCACCATGTTTATAGCAGCAAAACTCATAATAAAGTTTGGAAGTGACCTATATATCCATCAACAGATAAAGGGTAAAGGAAATGTGGTATTTACATACAATGGAGTACTACACTGCCATAAGCAATGATAAATTTGAATCATTTTTAGGAAAATTGCTACACCTTCAGACCAAAACGTTAAGTGAAATAAATCAGTCAAGCAAGCTTAAATATTACATAACTTCTCTTATATGTATGAGAAATCCAAAATAGAAATAATTTCAAAAAATTAAAAACAGATAGTAGGAAATTGAGAGGTAGCTCTTTGCAAATGGGAAGGACATGGGGGAAAATAAAAAGAACTAAGATAGATTAAGTAATGTACCTAGGCCCTAAGATGAATGTAAGCAGCCGGGTGTGGTGGCACATGCCTGTAATCCCAGGACTCGGGAGGCTGAGGCAGGAGGATTGTTGAGAGTTCGAGACCAGCCTGGGCTACAAAGTGAGCTCAAGACCAGCCTGAACTGCAGAGCGAGACCCTGTCTCAAAAAGACCAAAAAAAAAAAAAAGCATGTCAACGATCAGTACTGCAAACATGTACTAACAAGCAATTTTTTTTAAAAGGAAGGCTATCTATGCAATCTGAATGTAAAGGGTTGGTTTTACTCCCGAGAAGCCAGGTGGCTGCTGGTTGGTACTTTCGTTCTCTACTCTGGATCCTCTGAGATATATGAAGCACGCCCAGGCTGTCTGGCTTCTCGGGGCACAATGAATGTCCATCTGGTTCAGGATGCTGCCACACTAGGAATGTGAAGTTACCAGCCTTAACAATGGACGAGACCCTCAATTTCGGCCCTTTGGAATCAAACCAAGCCTACCCTGAAGTTATTCTGATATCCCAAAAATACTTAAGGACCAAGAAAGCCCAAGAACAGAAATGGCTGCAAAACAGCTGCCCGTAAAGTGTTTATCGAGTAGGTGAAAGAACACCCTTTCACTACTCAGCATTTTATTTATTTATTTATTTATTTATCCAGAAAAGCCATAAACAATACAGAAAATACAAAGTTATACAGAATATAGTAGGGAATTAGCACTGGATGTTGTATTACATAGTTATCTTCACATTAGTTAACACAAAAACATTAAAGGAAATACCAAATTATAGAGAAGACAGGGAATTTGCACTGGATGCTGTATAATATAAAGTTATCTTCACTTCTGTTAATACA